>CAADRB010000016.1:2634402-2645420 GCA_900708905.1 Hymenolepis diminuta
GACACTTGATAATTATTCGTATTTGTTTAAGCCGATACCGATTGAGTGTGAGTTTTGTGAATACACGCGTGTTGACTATAACGTGCCTTCTTATCTGCCGTGGGTTATTAGCTTCTGTGTTAAGTTGCTATATTACCGAGTTTTCTAAATTTTTGGCCCTGAGAGATTACTATCCGAACTCCTAGTTGGTTACGTTATAGCAGAATGTGAGGCGACCTTCAAAGATAAAGCCGTCGCGACTGTATGCTATGTGGCTGATCGAGGCATCAATCCCGTCGGGTTGGATTAGATAGACATGTTCGATGTCCTCAAGCCGAAAATACGAAGTATAACCATTCAACATGTACGAATAAAAGAGAAGTATCGGAGAACGAAGGATTTCGACCAAGCTGATAATGTGTCTCCTCTCATCGAAAATCAGCCTGCGAAAGACGAAGGAACCGTGGTAGCGGTCCCACAACAAGCGGTAAAGAACCCCATTCGCCGAGATCTGTACTATGTCCACAAACGGAAACCCCGTGGACCAGGTTACATATCGATTTAGAGGGTCTCGTAAGTGGTATTACCTATTCATTTGTTGTTGATCCATATTCTTAATGGCCAGAAGTAGTGCCACTAACCGTGGTGACAAGCGGCACAGGGATTGGCGCACTGGATCGGATTTTCTCGACGCACGGGTTGCTAAAGGCTCTAGTTTCCGACAATGGGACACAGTTTACGTCCGTCAATTTCAAGGAGTTCTGCCAACAACGATCAATCGAACACATCAGAATCCCTCTGTACCACCCACAATCGAATGGACAGGCAGAAAGATTCGTTAACACGCTCAAGAGAGGCTTACAAAAAGCAAAAGGGGAAGGAACTATGGAAGAAGTGCCACAGTAATGCTCTCGTTAAGGTGGAAATATAATCAGGAAAAATGAGCAAATATTCTGAATAAATTCGAAAGTCATCTATTTGCCTATATCGGAAGACCCTGAACAAAATTAACTCTGCGATATTTTGCGGATTTAGATTAATAAACATTATTTACGTTCCAGAATATTAGTATGAAATGAAAGAAGATAACGATTTTTCCTTGTGATAATGAAAATTATTTTGGAATTTAGGAAATAACGGCAAGATACAATATATTTTGATGAGGCCATGGGAAAGATCATTATTTACCGCCCCTCATTTAAACGAAATGACACAAAGTAAAGTGCAAAAAGCAAGAAATTCCACTGAAATGTTATAAATATTTCCTTATTTAATATATATCTTCGGAATATCATGAATCAGTTGTGTATAAATATGATTCATTAACATGAAAAATATTAGGTGAGAACCAGACAAGCACAAATGATTATGGTATTAAAAGTCTAATTTTCTCGGTAAATTTACCTACTAATTATTGTAATAACATAAGCTCTATCGGACCACGTCGATCGAATATTTGAAATAAGTCAGGAAACTCACGTTGTCAGATCAGTTCGGTGGTGGAAGGCAAGCCACCCCAATTCATCAATAAATAGATGATTTTTATATAAAAAAAAACATTTCTTCGTTAGACGTCAGTCATGTCTCGTCATCGGCGTCTGGGCGTGATGATCGACACCTGCTTAGGTATGTCAGATGTCTATCAATACCTGGCGATTGGAAATAATTGACTGACTGTCGACCTGTGGACACTATATTGGAGATCTTATCGTCATTCATATCTAATCGGCAGATGTTGACAGGCATCTGCCGGCTAATGCAGTTATAAATTTAACGCGTCTACATATGTCGCGATCTTTTACACAATTCATAAAATCGCAATTTCAAAAAATTACACGACACAAGCAGTTTGAAAAGAATATAAATATAGGCCTATTATTGATAATTGCGCCGAAATTTTGTCTAGATAATTTAACCGTTTTTAATTTACCTTAAAAAAAAAATTAAATTCAGAAATTACGCAGTACCGGAATTGGTATTAACAGAATGACAACTTATATTATAATCAATTAATTTTATTCTTAGCTAGTTTTCATATAAAACAGAAGAATATTAATTCACTCCTGTGTACTTTCAATATCATTTATTATGTTAATAGTAATTATTTTATAAAACAAAAAATTCCTTTCCATCTCTGAATACGTATTTTTAGGAATTTGAAATTTTTAAAGGATATCTTCAAAAACATAATTTCGAATGTGCATAGTGTAACTTGGATTTTTAAAGAAATAAACTGTATGGGGGTTATCGACGCATAACATAGTAATGCTGATAGAATACCGTCCAAGAGACATTTTTAGATTTTAGGCTGATATGCAAAGAGAAACACAACATATAAATTGGAATACCAAAATTAACTTAACAAATTACTAAACAGGTCGTATTAATTGAATTAAATTTCAAACAAAATTGTAGATAAACAAATACAATTAAAAAGACTTAATATTGAAAGGAAATATCTTAAAATTATTTGTATTTTACTTCAAGAAAATAATTAACTTTATACTTTTAATTGTCTCATTATGCTTTTCATGACCTTAAATTTCTAGTGCCGGTGTTTACTTTTGTTCTTGTCTCTTCGCTTCGACTTCGAGTATGTGCGTCTTTTGTCTTAAACAGGATTGTAAAATTGAATGTGTTCAAAAGTTTGAGAAGCGACTAAACTCCATGTACGAGCGCTTATTATGTAGCTTTGCGTCGACAAAGCAAGTAATTGATGTTGAAGTAATGAAACAATCACATGCGATTTGTGAAAAGAGGAGTTTTCTAATTGAAAAACTTGAGGCTCAATTCAAGGAAGATGTGAAACTTGTTGAAAGGTAATAAATTGAAGAAGACTATCTCCTTTGTTAGGCTTATTGGGTTGTTGGATTATGCTAAAGGCCGTAATAAATCTGAACGAAATAGTGTAATTGCCTACATCGAAAGTGAACTGAATAAGTAGTTTTATCTATAATAATATATAACTTTTAGCAAATTCGGAAAAAATAATGGTAACTTTTCGTCCAATTATGATTCATCATTGTTGAGAGATGCAATTCTCTGTTTCGGCGAAATTGAACGAAACGGTACTGTATTCTTCAAATATTTATATCCGTTTAGTGGGCCAAATAGTTTCGTTATCCAACTATTTGTTTGCGGATAAACCACTTTCCAGTTGGCTCCACAAACACCCAACCTTGATCGGAAATGCTAAGGATGTCGAAGTTCAATCTTTATCTTCTGGTATTTTCGTATTTAAAATTACCTTATGACTAATTTTCAGAATCGGAAAGTTTTGAAATTCTCGACTGTACACCAACCACTAGCAGAACGTGTAGCTTGTGCGTTTGTGAAAAGGTTAGCTTTTAATCAAATTCATCATGCTATAAAGTTTTGTATTATTATATGTTCAATTTAATTTAGATGGATAAAGCTCCAACAGTGGCTGGTAAACATTCTACTGAAAATCTAACAAATCGTCCGTCGGAGTGTTGTAATTTGTTTCCGTCCATACCGAAGGACGCAAATGCTTGGTTATCAAAAACCTCAAAGTCGTGCAAATTAGAAAATGCTGTGGAAAAAGGCCTTGAAGATAGACTGGAGGCCTTGGCTATCAAACAAGAGAACGATAAACCAGCAAGAGACATCGAGTCTCTCATTTCGGTAAGTCTTTGGTGAATTTATCACACTAGACGCATCAAAGATCTCTATCGTATGTTTTGTTTAGTTGTTTCATGCTAATTCTTAGATTGTAAGTATAAAATTAGGCTTTATGTTGATGTGGTAGTTTTTTGTATAATTTGATCTTAATAAAAAATGTCTATGGCAATGCAACCATATCCATTAGTTTTTGTTAAATATTTATTTTTCCGTTTGTATAACTAAACGTCCTGTTTAGTTCGTTCGAATTGGTTCATTTGTGAATTTGAGCATTTGTCAAATCCTTTGCTTGATATAATCATGAAGAATTTTGAAGCAAAAATCATGGTTAAGTTGGATATAAGCCATTTTGAGTCCCTACGATAGATACGTTCTTATTCATTTATTCTTTTCAGTGGTTGGTTTAATGCTGTTTTTATTCTAATATTTAGTTAGATCTGATTTTGCTTATCAAATTAGATTGGAAAATTCGGGTTTAAACTTGAATGGTTTCATTCCATTTTGTTGTTCTTTGACGAATATCTCCATAGCATAAGTTAAGTTAATTGGTCTTGGTTTAAGTATGCCTATAATTTGTGATAATATTTGGCTAGATAATGTTACTAGTTTGCCTTAAAAACTTGATTCTTGTTTAATTTTTACCAATGAGTTTAGTAATCGAAGACATTTGGCAAGATGCGCAATCGCTTCATAGGAAATGTTTGGTCTACTTCACCGGTAAATTAGGATTTCATAATCTTTGTGAAATGGATAAAAGATGCATTTTTTGGGTTTCTTTAATGTTAATTTGATGAAGATGAGCACTGAATGCCAAAGTGGTCTTTTTATATCACCATTGAAGACTTTTCGAAAAAAATACCTGTGGTACAGTTAAGTTCTTATTGCTTGAAATCGCTTCGGTATCAATAATCATATGGACGAACACGTGTGGCTAGTGATATTCGATTTAATTATTAACAATCAGTAGTCTTGGCAAATATCTTAACGTATTAGGGACTATACTCTATGACGTGGAGAACACGTCTTAACTTGATCTCATTGTTAATTACTATTGCCTAGACAAATACATTCACTAGATTTAAATGCCCATCGTCTTGTCTGAAAAAGTTTTTTTTCTTTTGGTCAGACTTTGGGTCCTGAATATCTGAGGTTTTTTATGCTCCATTAAGGAAATATACTACTTTATTTGTCATTCCCTACTATTTTAAATTTAAATTGCTTCCGTGTCATTGACTTGGGGACCTGTGTTTAAATCTCACCTGTTCTGATCCGGAAATGGAGTTATCTCTCATTCTTTTCTAATGCCAATTTTGAATCCAGCTTACATCTCATTAGATCCTAATTTAATTTCATTTACATACCTATTTAAAACTGTAATAGGCATAATATTACATTCGTTAATTTATAAACCTAGTGAATACCACATTATTCGGATAAGGAGAATGTAATTTGAGAAAGTGTAGGAATTTTTACTTCTTCATTAATTCTTTTTACTGTTGAATTCCTTTAATCGTAACTTTCCTCCAATTTAGTTTTATCATTAGCTTTAACTAGACTGCTGCTTTATTTTAGTTGTTGCCATCTTTGTCTCGCCGACAAAATTCTTTATTATGTCCACCTTCAATGCGCGATTGTATTGGTGCTCTGATTACCCATTGTTTGGGACAATCAAGATACTATCAATGTGCCGTCGCATTTTAAATCCTTTTGACCCAGTTCTTCTAGATGTCTCCATGTCAGACTCAAATCTAGAGGCGTAGCGAATTTAGTCAAAAGTCTTGTTTTTTGGAAGGCAAGTTTAAGTCTGGCTTCGTATTTCAATTGTTTTACATGCCGTATATTTTTACGCACCATAAAACCATATATAATCTTAAGCGAAATGACATGAATATTTAAGGGAACATGTTATTGAAGTCAGTAATTCCCAATTTATAGAAATAGTTGGATTTCTCTTCCGTTAAATTTAATGGCATCAATTTCCGACATGGCAAAATTAAACTTGGTGAAAACTTAGCCTTTTAAATCTTACGCTGAGGTATACGATGATAATAGTAGCACTTTTGATTGAGAAATTTCAGAAAATAAAATGGTTCATGCTAGTTTCCATTCCTTAGAAAAGTAACTGCAAAGTGAATTTCAATTATGCAGTACAATTCATCAAAATATTGAGGGGAATAATATCTTAGAAGCTAATGATGAAGTTTTCCTTTCTAAAAATGCGTGTTGTTGTGTTGCTTTTTGTGTCCTTTAAATAGAGCCTATTGACAACGATGTTACCGTGATGTACTTCTATCGTCGAAAAGAAATTGATACCCTAAGCGAATGGTGCTTGACTGGATGCTCGCGCGTTATTTGAGTGACCTATTTGACTTTCCTAATTTTCAGCGTTGTTTAATTATTAATGAAAAGAAGGCTTTGCTTATTAGGAAAGTGGCAACTCTGTTTACATCTGTGACCTCACCAGATATAGTTGGGCAAGATACTGGAAAAAATTAATTAAAAAGATGAGTAAGAAAATGGTTTTTGATAAATTTTGTTAAGTTTTACCTCGAACTTAATCGAACAGCACTTTTCAAGATGGCTTTTATACTATTCTATTTAGTATACATTCAATAGATGACTTTGTTAAAAGATGACTTTTAGGAAATTGTGCCCAAATGCATTAATTTTGAACTTTAACTTTTTATATGTTATGCTAATTTCTTAAAACCATCAAATTGACGTATGGACTTTAATTTTAACATAAATGTATAAAAATTAGATAGAATTACCTTGGCGAGAAAAGAGGATATCTCTTAGTAAATGTATTGCTAAATTCTTAGTAGAGCTGCCATTAATAACCTTAGTGAAGAAAATCGCCGTAAATGCTATTATGGGTTGCATATTCTAAGAACGGTAAAAGTGTGGCTTTAAATTTCATTTTATGATATATAGGGAGCTCTGAAAATTGTTAGTAGTTTTACTGATTAGTTGCGTATTCAATTAGTAAAAATTGTGCATTTGCTTGATCAGTGAACCTGAAATATTTATTGCATAATTTAGAATTTTATTATCATTATTTCTTTCATAATTTGTCAAATCGAATCTTAATTTCAAATATTTGTAATTTACTCAGTGAGTAGCCTCAAATAGGAACGAAGTCATTTCGCGTGAAAACAGGAGATGCATTTGGAGGCTTTGATAGTTACGGCCTCTCTTCATAATATATGTTAGTTAGATTCCAGTCTATCTAGCTACTTTACTCACAAGGGTTTCCTTTTCCTATGACTAATGGCTATTTAAATTGTATAAAGACTAACCACCCTCAGTTCCTTCGGCTTTCGCCGTGGATATTTTGTTGCAAATTTGAATTTAGTGAATGCTTCCGGACTTTCTAGACGTTGTCCACTGATGCAAGTGAGTTGAATTATTCATTTTGTGTATTTCCAATATGCCCTTTCTGTGTTATTCAGAAAAGTTCTGTTATTTTATGGGTTGTTCTCTTATACTTAAGTTGTTTTTGATAAAGATTTTGTCTTCATATGACGCTGAGTAACCATTGAAATAAGTCAGTTGTTTTATTATTCAAGAACGTGCCAAGTTATCGGAGCATTACAAAGTTAGAGAACCAGTTTTTCCAGTCGAATGAAGGTGATTAATCTTTAAAGATGCTTAGATCAGCGCAAACATTATTGATAATCGTCAAGCAAAACAGGTTCTATTATGAAGGCCTTTCTAATTAGAACAAAATTGCTCCTGAATAGTATTATGAAATTGCTGATGAATGCCTAGTATAAATTTCATTTTAGGCGTTTTTGTTCGCATTTATGTAAAAAGGTCACATTTATTTCTCGATCTCTCTATGTTCCCATCCTTTCTTTTGTGTTTCTTTGTTTTCCTGCTGAAGAACGGTTTAAATCGTTTGATCGTTTTTTCAATCCCTCCTTTAGATATCTAATTCTCAAATCTCCTGTTATCTAAACCTTTAATTTTCTTAAACATGAGCTGTTTAAGTAGTATTTCTTTTGTTTTATCTGCCCTTCATCATAGAAAAGAAGCAGCTTTTTTAATTTTCAAATCGTAGTGACCAAAACTTTTCCATTTTATTGCATTGTAATGCATCTTTGCAGTGGCTCTAAGTGGTTATTAGTAAATAATTATAAAGATAAATATTTATAACTCATTTAAGCCATGGATTCGACATTTACTGTGAGCATTAAAAAAATTATCAAAATGTTTTCTAAAACTGGAGGTTATTGTGCTAAAATTGAAGAGACCGCCATGTCTGCCTCGAATCCGGGTCATGGTAACTGGTCACGTGTCTCTGGTTTAGACTGAATTTTTGACAAATTTGACATCTCTTTAATATATCTATTTACAATTTTGTCTATCAAGTTGCTAAGACTTGAATCATAGACTGTTTACATTACTATTTTAACAATTCAATTTAAAATATCCACTGGTTTTTCCAATTGTGTAGTAATAGGGAAATTGCCCTGATTTGGCACGGATAAGATAATTTAGATTGATTGGCTTTCTACTACCCACAAATCTGAGTTTATACTAATGACCAACTATGAAAATAGGATGGGAACTATC
The DNA here is from genome assembly GCA_900708905.1 of Hymenolepis diminuta. Lineage (NCBI taxonomy): Eukaryota > Metazoa > Platyhelminthes > Cestoda > Cyclophyllidea > Hymenolepididae > Hymenolepis > Hymenolepis diminuta. Next base: position 2,642,602 of record CAADRB010000016.1, read on the forward strand.
AAGCCATCTTATAAATTGTATGATCCCGAGGTATATAATTTCTCTGCCTTCAAACGACTTCGAGATACGTAATTGAGAAATAATGAAAATCTTCGTTTTTGGAAGAAACTGCAAATTTCCACTAAATAGCTTCGATCCTGGTGACCTGTCCAGATCTGAGTTTATAAAAGGGAGATGAGGTTTGCTGATTGGTGATAGGAATGGAGAGTCCTTAAGAGAGGTTATATAGATAAATTCGAAATGGGGAAGATTGTCCATAAATGGAGGAGAACACACGGACCTTAGTTATGCCATACTAGTTGTAAAGCATTGGAAAATGCTTAAAAAGGACCCAGAAGACGCCGGGAGAATACTTCCTTACCGGATCATATCTGTGGGGAGACAAATGCAAACGCCACTTAACTTGACAAGGATAAGAATTTTATTGTCCAGAATCACAAGTGTCTGGACATCATTATCGGTGCCCTGACCACTTTTCTTTATGACGTCCAGAAACACGAGTTCTGGACGCAGGTTAAAACTCTCGTCTGTCCTCTTCATTACTGCTAAGCTCAACAATGTGTGTCTAATTACTTTATAATAATTTTCCAAAGTATACGATGAAGTGATCTAGTCAAGACGCATTGGCTCTCGGTTTTGTCTTCTGCGTCTTCGTTACAGCTTTTAGCACTACGTGCATCTATCGTGGTGTTGGTTTTCTTTAAAGTTTTTCTGAAAAAATCAATAAATAGCTAAGCAACTTTGATCAATAGTGAACTCATTTAGTATTGGTACAATTTAAGAAGGTGTCCCTTATTACAGCAGAGTTTCATCTTAATCTATAATTTATTTATTGCTTTTATTAAGGATGCTGAAGTTAGCTGCAAGCCAACCAATGGTGATCCAGTTTGCAAATTGTTCGGAAACTGTACCTTTCAAGGTTTGAACGACACCATGACAACTCCAACCAAGCCCTGTGTCAAGGCCTGGCTGAAGAGCCAGGGATTTGGACGAGACGAGGAATCCGAGAGTGTTGGTTTTCGTGGTATCGAATCCTCCGATATAATCAATCATCTGCGCAAAATTGGCGCCACTGATTCTGCAATGTGGTTGGCTGGGAAACGCACGAATGCAATGGCTTCCAACGAATTATCTGAGAGAATCCTTATCCCGACCAATCAGATGAGAGGCGACAATCTTTGCGAAATGTAAGTTTAGGTGTCTCAATATCGGACGCCCTTTAGTTCGTATGCTACTTATGTGTTTATTTAAGTAGCATTTATAATTCCAAAATTGTTTATCCTACAGTATATCAATTGCGATATGTACTTCTATTATTTAGATAGTATTTTTTTTATTTTCGTATACTTGAGACACTAATATTTATAACAATGAAAAGTGGTACTCAAGTCTTTACAGATTAATTACCAGTATGCTCTAAATTTAGGATGAATAGAGATTTGTTAAATGTTTTTTTCTAGTTAGTGGACATCCTTTGACCTTCATTACTAAGCTGTTTATGTTTATGGCACGTTGTTTGCCCCTATACTTTCGTAGAGTCTTAGAGCTAAGAGATTATAAAATTAAATTATTTCTCTTACCTACTTCGCCTTGTTGAAATATTGTGGTCATGGCATATAGACCAAGGGTTTTGGGAATGATACGTCAACCATTATCCTCTCTATCCGAGAATACAAAAAGCTTAATGTCATATAAAACAAGCGTGCGAAGAAACTGACTGTGAAATAGCTCTTTTTTGAGCTGCCAGATATACATTTTCATATAACTATTTCAATTTCAAGGATACTCAAAGAAATTTAATGAATAATCTTCCAAGAATATAACTTTCTAAAGGGTCATTAAGAATGACAAAATCCTGGAAAGGTAATCATAAAACCTCGCTGATCTCTCTTCAATGTACTGGAACTTAAAAGCTATGAACTCTGTTGTCTAATTCGTATGCTCTACTGGATCTTCAAATAAGATTATTTTAAAAAAATTTCAAAAAAACTTCCCATTATTTATTTTAAATTTGGGAGGAAATATCACCTTTGGGTTTCGGTTAAGATAAACCATTAATTTCACAATATTTGATCAGTAGTTTGTGGAATTTGGCGACTTATTTAGCCAAATCAGAGATCACGAGATCGGTGCCCATCAATATGAATCCAGTGATGTGGTCGGCAAATCGCATTGATTTTTGGTCAGTTCTCGAACAAAGAATAGGAGATATTGTGCGACCTCTCGCCTTTTTCTCCGCCAAATTAACCACCACTCAGACTCGATACAACACTTTCGGGCGGGAGCTCTTGGCGATCTACAAGGCGGTGAAACATTTCCGGTACCTCCTGGAAGGTCGCCAATTCACGATCTTTACCGATCACAAACCGTTAACATATGCCAGTCGGGCCAATTCCGATCATTATTCTCCACGCAAAATCCGGCATCTCGATTGCGTCCTTCTGTTCACCAACGACATCAGACACGTTAAAGGCTCGGACAATATTGTCGCTGATTGTCTTTCTCGAACCGATATCGAAGCAGTAACAAAAGCAGTCGGTTTTCACTCCCTCTCAGAAGCTCAAAAGACCGACACTGAGCTACAAGAGTTCCGAAACCGTCCGACTTCACTCCAATAAAAGGATATTCCTCTGCACACGACCCCCCGGTCTCATAACATGTGACGTTTCAACAGATATTCCAAGACCTTTTGTTCCAAAAGCTTTCCGACGCCAGGTTTTCGAATCTCTTCACAACCTCTCATACCCTGGCAAACGGGCAACGGCAAAACTCATCACTGATCGTTTTGTTTGGCCATCTTGCCGCAAGGACATCGCAAA
>CAADRB010000016.1:2646033-2666022 GCA_900708905.1 Hymenolepis diminuta
TCCCGACCCGCCCTACCTCCAATCCCATTTTCATCCCCACTGATCTAAAAACTTTCTCCCACGTTTTTCTTCGCCATGACGTTGTCCGTAAGCCTCTCCAGCCGATTTATGATGGCCCTTTCAAGGTTCTTCAAAGAGGTGAAAAGACGCTCACCATCCTTCAGAATGGCAGAGAATCTGTTGTCTCAATGGATCGCGTAAAACCTGCCTACCTCGACAAGCCAGTAACTGAAAACTCTGCCTCCGCGTTTCATCCAAAACCCCCGGATAAGGAACCAGGAAAACCAATAGTAGTTACTCGTAGTGGAAGACACGTACGCTTACCAGATCGTTACAGAGATCACGAGATCGGTACCCATCAATATGAATCCAGTGATGTGGTCGACAAACCGCATTGATTTCTGGTCATTGAGATAATTATAGTGTGAGGATGTTATTAAAACTTCGTAGTGGACTTGGTAAGTTTTTCATTCCAGTTTTTTCACCCTTTCCGGTTCTGGACGTAGACTTCCTTTTGCTATTAGGGATGTTTAAACTAGCTTTCAAATGAGGAAATATGAGGTACCCGTTTTAAGACAGAAATCCAAAATTCTACGATGTATTAAATGTTGCATCGAGAGTCACACATCGGCATGTTCTTGGTATTGTTCAAGTGGTGTTTTGTTAGATTAAAAAATGCAAGTTATTATTTTCTCTGCGAATTTTCCTGGTCAATTCCTCAACGAGATTCAACGGAGAAGATTACGTCTTCCCGGTTCTCTTACTCTAACAATTCTTTTGAGTCATCAGTCACCAATGAGGTTTGTAAGGAAAGCTCACACAAAATTCTGGCTAAGACAAATAGATTACGACACTAATGTAGTCTTTGGTTTTATTGGGCTATCATGGCTAAAACGACCAATAATGTCTGCTCCCAATTTCTAAAGCTTAAATTTCCGCTTCTGGGGAATTTGACCGGAAGCGGATTGAGGAAAGTAAAAATTTTGAATTCCATGGATCAAATCTTTTTCCAAACTGTTTTCTAATTACAGGTGGCTTCAAGACTGGTGTGAACAATCTGGAAGTCCATCTAACATCGGAGAAATGGACCTTCAGGTCGCAAAGCGTTCCAAATTGGCCAATTTCTTACTGGACAGTCAACAGAACTTCGAGGCCAATCTCGAGGCCATTCTCTACCGCCCACCATTCGGCGTTCGCACCGCTGCTAATTGGCTTCAATCTACTAATAACAATCGCAAGACCACCTGCACAGCTTGATCTTAATCATCGCTATCACCATCTCTACGCCTTAATCGATTTCTTGATCGTTCTACTCTTTTAGCTATTTCCCTTCTTAAGATTATCGATTATCATGACTCATTTTTCGAATTAATGCTTTTTCTTTAACCAATAAATATCTTGCATCAATATCAATCCTTTTTTGTTTGGTGTTTGTAAAAGTTACTCTAATTTTTTAGCATAGATTTTATTTCTCTTCCCTTTTTTAAACAGTGTTATTTAGTGTTTCTTTTTTTTCAATCGTATTAATTCATTCTTAAAACTCCAGTTCTATTAGGCCTATAGTTGCAGTTAGGGCCTCATTATTATAAAAGAAACGCTACTCGTTGAGATTCTTAGGAACATTCGGTTTGGAGCTTTGTCTTCAAGTCGAGTGAATACAAATTGTAGTAAATTGGGATTTTCAAGAGCGCCGTTTTGCGCCCATTTAGATTCTATTTATCTCGGAGCTCACATTCATCAGATCGGAGAAGTCTGACAAATGATTAGGTGTAAAACATTGATTTGTGGCGCCACTCCAATCTTTCGATTTTCGGAGCTGTTAGTGAACTTAAACAAGGGAAATTCTTTTCCTCATTTTCCGACACGGTGTTTCATATTTTAGGGAGTTTCAGTGTATTGTATCGACTTTATCCTAATATCGATGGAATTTTAATCTGTAGATCTTAAAATGAATATTCTACTTTATCTAATCTCAGAAGGTTGAAAATTGAAAACGAAAATGTTTTATGCCGGTGGATTTTAAAATGAAATGGTCTGCGATGACTATTTTCTCAAAATACATCTACTTAGAGGACGGAGATGTTTATATCTGAACAAGAATCGAGTTCACTTTGTGTGTTAAATGGTGTTCACCTTAATGCAGAATCGACTATAAACCGTTTCTACAAATTCGTTTCACATTTCTTAATTTGTTTCTGTCCGGTATCCTGTTCAGTAAATTAATTTCATTTATATGATTCCAAACCAGACAATTTGAAAACATCCATACGGTTAGAAGGAAACTATTAGTGACGAAATGTCCGGTTGTTTGGCATGCAGATTTGATTTGCCATACATGCGTTGAATTAACGTCACTGCTGTCAGTTTTGACCTTATGCAGACATTTTTTTGAATAAGCTGAATTCTAGAATACATTACAAATATAAATTAATATCTATTGATTTTCATTAAGTAGTAATGTATTTACGAAATGGTATTTAAACATTTTAGGTGCGTTGGAGATTGTCGAATTCGCGAATTCTTCAATCATCACATTGTTGGTTTTCGGCAAAATCTTCTTTACTAACAAATGATATATTCGTTGCTCCTCTTACTGCCGAATGTGGTATTACACTACCTCCCGGCTTGCGCTCATCTCAATATGACCTAAAATACGTCTCCCGGTTTAGAATTCCAAATATTAATAAAGAATCCATCAAACGTCGAGCGGAATATAATGAGCACACTCAAGTGACCCGACACAGTCTGGATGTCAGGCGAAACCGTATTAATCAACAACTGCTTTATCGATTTGCTCTCTCTTCCTGCTTAAACATGAATTCAGAAAATTCATCTTCAATTTTATTTCTTGATTTGGGCTGCGGATCACTAGTACCCTTCGGCGGAGAAAATATAATATCTAAAAAAGCTTTCAAACTTGGTTTAGATCAATTAGTCAGTCCCCACGAAGGACTGGATTTCATCCGATATTCACTTATTGATTCAAGATTCCCCCTACGTGATTCGTCCATCGATTACCTGTTGTCGATTTCATTCGTTCAATGGATAACTGCGAGAGAAGATCGCGGACTTGTAGATTTGTTTAGTCATGAATGTATTCGCGTGCTGTCAAATAGTAACGGTGCTGGAATTCTACAATTTTATCCCGCAAACGAAAATGATCTTGATATCGTTTGTGAATCTTTGGCTAATGAAAGCCCGGGCGTTAGAGGATGTCGATTATGTGCCCGACCGATTGAAAACCGGGGAGCAAAAATTTTTGTATATTTTACAAAGGTATAGTTTGAAATTACGCCGACATTATTGATTAAACTTTCTTATTTTCAAAAGTCGTGTCGGGGTTATGATTTGATACGGAAGTATATAGCTTTCAGCAATTAATTTACTAAGAGGAATTTGATGGCGGTATTTTGAGATTTTCATTTTAAAACCTATGTAAATATGGTTACAATCGTTGTCACTCTGTCATCAAAGCCCTTCTGCTTTGAGATATTTTGGTAAAATTCTACTTTATTAGAGCTAAGCTTTGAAGTTGTTTGGGTAAAGATTAGACTAGATTTTGAGAGGAGAAGTTTTTTTCCTATTGGAATCAAATGACTGTGCATTTCACAAATCTTTTCGAACTCATTTCAAGGTATCGGGAAAGCATTCATTCAAATTTACCATGCTTAAAGGTCTGGTGGTGGAAGTACCATTTTTAGATCCGTAGGTTTGAATGGCATTAGATTTGCATATTACATCAATTTTCATCGAATTAGCATGAGTTTAATATGGTAGATCTTATTAGAGCTGTTATTTATTCATGATATGCCCAAATAATGAGTAAGTTCTAGCATAGATAGGAAATGGAAAAAGCGATTTATAGTTTTTAATTTCTAGATTTACTCGGTGATTACCTCTCCGACATTTTGATTTGCTTTGATCTTTTTCTTAGTTTTTAACAGTAATATTTTATTCTAAAGGGCACACACACATAAACTGAACAGCCTCGATTTCGAAAGAATCATAATAAAGCTTACACCTGGGAGTACAATTTAAAGGACTGGTTGCTTGGGCAGTCGGTTAAATCAACGAAATATCTCTAGGCTATTAGAGTTCACTGGCGTTTGCGTAGTAGTTCTGCTATATTCGTATTAATGGTATCAGTTGAATTTATGATCTTAATTAACGTTTAGAAATTCTACAATATAATGACGGATCGATATTTAGTATAAAATGAAGGGAGAAAGGTGGGGGAGGGGGGAGGTGAGATGTAGACCATCACCTCGTTTCAATGGTGATTTATTTTGGAAAGAACATCAATTTGCATTAATCTTGCGAAGAAATGGTCGATGCCTACTTAGGTCTTTTTTCTAGACCTGGGCATTAAGAGTATATTTTAAGACCGTATACAGAAATGATAAATGTGATGAAAGTTAGATTTGTTTCAAGGCTGGGAATCCTCGGCCCTCCATTATTATCTTCTGACCATTTTCATGCTCAGACTCTTTTCCATGATAGGTATGTGAAAGTTAAATTTGATTTAATATGGATAATAAATAAATTCGGTGCCTAAACATTTTGGAAATTCTTCTCATAATTTACAAGAAATATCCCTTCTATACTTGTATGTTAATTTAATGACGATTGACACAAAATAGTCCTTAACAAATGTTAACCAACACATACAGTTGGTTAAGTTGTCACATTCGTAATTAGCACATATACCAAATTAAATCTTTTAGAATTTATCAAAGTAGCCATCACCGGAAATCCTATAATAGAGTAATATTTATTTGATGAAAAAGATAAATCTATTGCAATTTCACAGGCAATTTATTGCAGTGTCCAAGTTTTGTTCATTAGTTCATTGCGGAATACCAAATGTAGAAGGTTGTCAGTTGCAGTGAGATAAAACCAAGAGCTACCAACTATAGAAAACCATAATTTCAAAGGGTAAGAGTCGAGGAATATAGTTCTTTGTTGAAAGGTAGCGGAGGAAGATATACAAGTAGCCGTAATATAATAGATAGGTGAGCACCAGGGATATTGGTAGTCAGCGGCTCGTTATAGAAGGGAATAGCTTAGTCGCTCTAGACGGGACGTATATTGAAGACATGGTTGCTGGAATAGGTCGGATGGAGATGAAGAATAGAGTTGAGGTATTGAGAATCAGGAGCAGAGATTTTCTGCCTATAGATTTATCTGAGACAGTTCTAATAGCTTTCGTGTTGAGTAAATTTTCAATATTATGATAATTAAAGGGAGAGGAATGAGAAATACAAGAATATTAGATGCGAGAATTTTCAACTAAAGAGCTCGAATTAAAGTGGGCGTTACTTCATATTCTACGCCGTCTCTGAATTAGATATTTGAGAGCTTTACGTTCAGGTGAATAATTAATTCCTAGGGCTCATGGGTGAAAGAATTCACCAAACGTTGATTCTCAAGAATGATGGTTTGCATTTATTGTTAAATTTTCATAACCGAGTCTTATTATTTTGATAAAGGAAAAATTTTACACTCCTAACAATGCAAGCTTAAGGGAAACTGTTAAAAAGAATATTCATGAGTGAGGCTGTCAATTTTACGCAAGTTTATGCCAAAACGAAAGTAATGTTCTATCATTATAAAAGAGATCATATTTTGTAAACAAGAAGTTTAGCAGCGACTTCATTTACCAAATTTCCAATTGTTTTAAGTCTTGCAAATTACCGAGCTAGTTAAACCGTCACTTATCTGAATTTTTTCCTCAATTTGAGTTATGAAATGCAATATTTCACAAATCAAATGAAGTTATACGCTTTGATATTTGACTTTGATCTCTGTATCTTTGTGATCCTCTCCCCTTTATCATTTCTGTCATCTACTCCCCACAATTAATAATTATAATTTTCTGTATTGCTCAGGATAATAATAATTTCTCATCTGATATTGGTTATTTAACGGTAACTCTTTGGTCCTATTAACCTAATTTCACCAATTAAAAAACGTTACGACGGATATCATGGATGTCTGCTCTTTCTATAGATGAATATAAAAAATATCTTGGAATATTTTATTTTCACTCAACATAAAAATGAATAATTATTTAAAATATTGTACTACGATTTCCAAATACAAATGAGTATGAAATTTTATCTGTTATACGCTGTACGATCCATAATTGTTGCTATGGCTTCAGATGGGGATTTGATGAAATAAATTGACCGGATTCTGTATATTATCTGAGCAAACTTTGTCGAACAAGAAGTCGATTAATTTAAGTAAACTGCAAAAGGAAGTCCTACAAAGACGTAGCGCATATTTAACTAATTTAATAAAATCGATCGTATCAAAGTTTCCAGACAGACAATGAGCAAGAAATATAAAGAGCCCATTCTTAATTAGTATCTCTGTATTTTTGATCTTCATGGAGCGAAATATCTGAGAGCGATCTATTTTATTGAAACACTGGTTTGAAGGCAAACGCGTGATAATTCACTTCATTTCGGTTTTAATAACGAAATTATGTATTTGCCTTGCACATTCTTCAACAAAATTTTTGTAAACTAAATCGAAAAACGTTAAAGATTGGACGATGACTATATGTTTATAAATCATTATAAAATGAAGTTCTTTTCTTGAATCAACATTAGATGTGCGCACTAAGAGCTTTTAGTTGTTTGTCTACCCTGCTTATCAATTTGGGTCAAAAATTGCTCTCTTTACATGATCTGTAGAATACCTGAAGACCTGTTATGTGTAGATTCTTGTTAATTATTTCTCTGAAGAAATTTGTTTTCTCGGATAAATATGATGATTAATAACTTTTAAGTCAATTTAAGAAAGCGTTCTATAAATCAAATATTGAATAGAGGAGTACAAACGTGGAGCCTGTATATGGAGAAACTCGAATTCTGTAGCCGCCTTTATTAGCCAGATGTAACTTGGGCGATTGACAGTTTCTCTTATTATGGGTATGGTGATGAGCATCAAATATCTAGCCTCTTCCTTCGCAGAAGAGCTCGCGAATAAATTTTCCAAGGTCATTAGAAGTATTCTCAACTCTTAAACCGGATTAAGAGAAGATATCCTTGAGCTATTCCCACGAGAAACTCAAATTCTACCACCCTTCTTATTCACTAGAATCACCCAGGGCAGATGGTCACCCATTTCTGTGAAATCTGATCGATGTTCATTGATCCCATGATCTCTGACTTGGCAGACACAAGTTAACCACAGTGGTGGAATATATACTAAAGTTGCACGGAGAAAGAATGTATTCATCATACTCTCTAAAATACTTTTGAAAGAATTACTACGGTTCCATCAGTTCCCCCCTTCTAAAGGCTTAACACTCAGTTACGGAAATAAATATACGAAAATATATCACTATATATTCTTTTCGTTAATCTGATTAAAATGAATGGCAATTGAGAAATTTTTAAATTAAAAATTCCTATTGTGTAGGAAATTATTCTGTTCCCGGAAATATAATTTATCTGTTTCACCTAAATTTTGCCCATGGGTTAATAATAAGAAATTATAGGCGGCTTAAAAGCTATTGAAATATTTATTTTAAATTAAAATGAAATAGGTTTGTAAAATGATCTCAAAATTTTTAATATAACTGAACGATAAGAGTTTTATTACACTTTAAAGATGAAACTCTTCAACCTCAAACTGACAGGTTGATAAACTGGAATGGTTGATCACACTAGCTATGTATGGGGTTCACAACGCTAACAAGGCTGACCGAATCACGTGCACTAGAACTTTCTGGAAAGTGCGGAGATGTAACCAGTCGCGTGTGTGCAGAGACCTCTTCAATCAATCAGCAAATCAGGATCTCTCCAGTCTAGCGCGGTTTTGCATTTAATGACTAAGCTTTTTAGTCACAGTAACAAAGAAGTTATCAATAAACCCTCTCCACTCAGCATCTTTCTGATTTCTCCCACTCTGGGCATAGTCTATCTAATTTGGGAGTAAATTGATAATAGAGGACTCTGCTAGAGGCTATTTGGACTGCTTGGGAGGATTATTTAGGTGAAGCAAAAAGACTTATTGGCGTAGTATTCGCTGCAAGATATACTGCATAGTATTTCAGAAAACAAATAAATTTAACAGGTAAATCAAGAAAGGAGAAAAGAATCGAAGATTGTGCCAAAGTGAGCAAAATTTCTGAGCAAGAAACACACAGACTAGGGTTAGTGAAACATAATCAAGATTAGCTGTGACAGTCAGGAGGTACTATATTAATAATCGTTAATCGATATGCAGCTACGATTTAGCATAGATGAGTGAAATATACTGAACTGCTAAATTTTATGCAAACACTGGGAGCGGGAAAAAGAATTACATGGAAAACCACGGAAATGGACAAGTTGTTCAAAATGACGGATTGAATAAAAAATGAAGACTACAGTTTTGTTAAAATTCGATTATTGTAGGTTGAAACTATACATTTGTTGCTAATTTAACCAAATGTCATACTTTCAACAAATTAATCCAAAGCGGTTCTCTACTGAATGTCTGAGTGAATAAAATCGGATCTATTTTGTATTTGTGATGGCCTTAATTTCCTCTCGACCGTGGTGAAATTTTTCATAATTAGCAGATCAACATTTCCCACATGCATTTGTCCGACTTAAACTTGCATCAATAAAGTCCAGCCTTCTTATTCATACATTAAAATGTACAAATAAAGAAATTTTTAGGCTTACAATACCATGGATTGTACTTGATAGGTCAACCTGTCAAATATCTTAACTCCTTTCAATCGGCTCGATGGTAACGCCAAGCATAAATCGGCACGTCTATTAAACTGAAGCAATTAGTATGCGTGCCATTTTCAATATTTGAACTTCCCAATCGTCACAAATTTGCCCTTTACGTCCAGCCGGATTATTTGGTCTTTTAACTAATTCGATGAACCTTCTCCCTGTATATGCCCAGGTGTAATTTTCATCACATCTGACTCTGCAGTTCACGTCTGCACCACAATTCTACCCGACTCTCTCCTCTTCATCTCTTAGAAAAGATACACTAGTCAGCTCCTCCCTTTTGTAGCCCATTCTGCCAACTTCCAACTACGACACCTTAACTTCCTTATATTTTTGTGGCCTTTCACATTTTTCCTATTGGCTATCTCTCCTTGAAGTAATATTCTAACTAAGTCTTTTGTCCTCCTCCTTCTCTGCTCTGTCGATACAAATCATTTAGAAAGCTGGCGATAGATTCCCTCTATAAATTCATTCGTCTGAGCAGATTCCTTCCTTTATTTTTGCATATTTCTCTTTAAATTATCAGAATTTTGTTCATTATTGAATCTGGATATTATTCATTTTTGGAACTGTAATTCAATTGCTACTTATTGGTAGGTATTCAATGAGTTTGGTTACTATAATTGTTGCAATATCTATTATGTTCATGTGTAATATGATTTTAACAATAAAATAGATAAAAAAATAGAATTTTTCTATCATTTATTTCATGTTGAGTCATGTAATGAAACACATTTCACCACTTAATACGATCTGATCAATTTTGTTCCCATTTAAAATATGGACAAAATAAGGCACTTATATCGTTTTCATTAACGATTATTCATTTTAAAGATTTGCTTTATTATATAGATTTGAATGCGAATATTAGGGCTCACTATGAAGAAATAGTCGTTTATTAAACACAAAAATGCTCAGATGAACCCAAGGGTTCACAACTGCAAATACTGATGTTTCGACGTTTCATCGTTTGGGATTGGCAGGAGTTGTAATTCGGCACGCACTACCATCCAGATATACGATATCAGCACTTACTGGAGAGATCTTCACTGATGGAAGTTCAGTTCACTGCCACTTTTGTCCTGCTGAGCCAATTAAACTTCCATGAAGGAGATAAATCTTGCAAGTAGGAACTGGTAGCCATAAAACTCTTGCTAGGAACTCTTGTTGCCAAACAGATCTTTGCTCTTTCTGACAAATCAGGTAGAGCAGTCCATCTGAAAGGGATTTAATAAGGAAAAGGGGGTTCTTTTTTCAAGCTAGAGGAGAAGTGAAACATCTAAATGGAACTGGTTACAAGTCGGTTTGACTGCTGTATTTTCAGATGCTGTCTGATTTCTATTTCCACTCCATCGACCAAACGCGTCAATTTATGCTTTTCAAACAACCACGGCATGATTTGAAGATTCATATAGCATATTATTTCTTTTGAAATACTTTCCGGTATTTATGTTAGGCGTTTCTAACTTGTTACATTCATTGTCATTTGAATCGTGATCTCCTACACTGCACATCTTACCTATTATATGAAAGACAAGTGCAATAATCCAAACAAGGTACAACAGACATGGTTTTTATTAAAGAAAATAGTTTGCTTACCTTGGATTGTAGTTTCTTTGCACCCGCTCTCTAATTCGACTTTTGACGGACAGCTTTCGACGTTTGCAACTCGGTACATTTATAATAATCCATTCTTCATTTGGCAGGACCTATAAAAGTATTTATTTCTAAATTCTGAAAGGAATTTAGAAGCGATATTTTATAAATTAACAAATGTTCAAGATTCATCATGTTATTTTAAAAAAATGTTTTCATTTTAAATTTTACAAAATAAATTGGTCAATTTACTTTTGAATTCAGAATTTTAAATAGTCTTTCCCAAGTATCTTACATTTATTTATAAGTTAAACGGATATACACATAATGAAGGGGGTATATATATTCATTTTAATAATTCAATATTCAAGTAAATGTAGAATTAAATATTAAAAGATAAAGTTTAAGAATTAATGAAAATACCGAATTAAATTATAATTTTCCCCGAGGAAGTTAATAAATTTCTGGAATATGCAAGTAGAGTGGGCAATAAATTAATTGAAATATGGGCGAGGAGGGGAAATTAAGAAAAAAACGATTAGAAGCACTGAATATACTCAAATATTTGAAAAGACAAGTACTTCAATCTGCACATTCTAACTGAAGATACTTTTCAACGTATTTCTGAGTGATAGGTTGTTTCCTTTATGATTAGAAACGTTAAACAATTCGATTAAATGTACATTTAATGCGTTAATTGGAAATGAATTTAAATTATTGCTTAACGAATTATTCTCCGGCGGTACTTCTTAAAGATTCATATTTGAATAGTCTTGAAATGGACATCCGACTTTATCAAGTACTGAATCAGCCTGACCAGACTGGATCATTTGCAATATAAGATTAAGTATGTACCCTCCCCACCCTTCAAAATGCAAATTGGGCCCTTGAATCTCCACTGGTATTCTTCTCCAACTTATTTACTTCTGTCAGCTGCTGCCGTTCTCTATATAAAGCTCATTTAAACTTACCTCATCTTCCACGTTACTGAAAGTAACAACAAGCTGATCGTATCATAATCTCAATACCGTCTTTCAAATATCATGTGGTGGACTCTATAACTCAACTTGTTTCCAAAAAATCGTTGCACCAATTCACAAAAGCGGTGATTCTTAAATGAAAGACAAGTAAAAAGAGTGGAGCACTGCTCATGTCGATTTCAACTCACATTGTTTGCAAAGGAGAGAGTAGCTCCTATCATACTGATATAGATAGAAAAAACGGAGATGTAAATCGTTCGTGTGTTTATTATTAAAAAAAGAGGAAGCGAACGTTACTGATGAGAAAATCGAGATCAGTTGGCATATTTGTCAACCACTTTAGGCAAGATATTTTCCAGATACGAATTCTGCCTGGCCAGAACAACTCGATGTACGGATAATTCAAAACTATCTTTTGTCAAAAATAAAGAATATAGGGAATAAAGTCTGGTAGGCGTATTTTTGATTACAAGCTTGTAAACACACCATGATGATCAAATCGAAAATCAAAACCCTTTGTTGCATTCTGCAATAGCTCAGACATTCTTCTGTATCGGCCAATTTACAACTATATATTACTTCCTAATCGTACATCATTTATGAAAATCGCTTCAGGCCACAATTTTGAAGCAGACAGAATTTTTAAGTAGGTGAGTGTAGGCATTAGATTTAACTACGAAGTAGTACTGCTGTTTCACTTGATTAATCAGGTTTGTGACATTTCTCACATGGATCTTTGGTTTCTGAATCACGCCCTCTAACCATTCATCGAGGAAAAACGCGCGGAGGGCAAATAAAAGGACTACACGGCGAAGATATTTGTTGCGTTTTGCAAAAAAACCAGATATCGTAAATAGTATTTATTATTATGCCTTGTCCATAAACACAATACCGAGTAATTCAGTGAAGTGGAGGAATGTAATTGCTCAAAACACACACTAGCCTTAAGATTGCCATGAATGCAAAGTAACTTAAAGACTTGCAAATTCGTGAATTTGATTTTCTGCATAGAGCTCTTCATATTTCCGGCACTTATTCGATAGGATTGCCATAAATGGCAAACGATGGAATTTGACTGTTGGTGTAGTTAAAATTGTCAACAGGCGGTAATTTTTGTGGAAATATTTTGCACATTAATAATAATTGCAATGGTATAATGTACAAATATAAATAAATGAATACAATCAATCAAGTCTTTTCCTACTTAGGGTGAACTTGTAGATATTGACATGTTTATAGGCAGGCAAAAAAGGATACCTCGAATCCATCTTTCGTATGGTCTGCACTCAAGAGTAATGCATGTTATGCTTAGACACCTGAATTCTGGACGCAGTAATCCCTGCACTTGGTCTCCCTCTCCATTATTATAATTTTACACAATATATTACACTGTAATTTAATAAAGACTTGCTCTTTCTGGAGTTTTATGGGCATTTCGTAAGTTGTGATACTAAGCCGTTATCATATTTGTGAAGTTGATATCTTAGTTTCTGATTAATTATCTGCCAACTTTATGTGCATTTTCAATGCAATATATAATTTGGATTTTCTTTATTTTCAAATCATATTACCATTAGAAAGTTTAGTGATACCCTTGTTCAAGATACTTTTGATTCAAGATAAATTAAGAAGCTATCTCCCAACGCGTTAATTTTTTATTAAAAATCCCATTAAGTTAATAACGAGTAACTGTAGGCGAAAGCTTTTACAAACAGAAACAGCGAAGACTTAAGGAAGAATGAAGTGCTTTCAAAAGATGAGATGGTAAGGTGATAAGATAATTGGACGAAAGAAACGCAAGAGTCCTGAGTAATTTGACAAGATCGGATAACATCTGTGCGTCACATGATTCATTTTATCTAGTTGGATTTGTCCAATGAATTCTTTAATTGCCTTCATATTTTCCTATCGAAACATCTTTTCGGCCAATTAACGTTTCCGGCCCTTTAGAAATATGAAATATGTGCGCATGAGAAAACCTAAGTGTGTTCTAAAGTAAGGTTACCTATTCAATTTGAATTGAGTGATAGTGTAATAATACAAGACTTGGATTGTTAATTCAAACCTTGTGAATGGTTTTGATTCATCACTCATCACATTTTCATCTGTCTCCCGAATTAATAGAAATTTATTACCGTCTTAATTGGAGGACACAGAATATGTCATGAAAACTCCGAAGCACAAACATTTTTGAGCTTTATTTGAAAAAACACAAATCAGGCCCTTTCTAATCTTTCGACATTGGGATACAATGAGATTGGCAATTAATCGGCCTGAGATGGTCGAATGTTGAACCATTCTGGGTTTTGTGATTAGTAATTTAATACCGAGGTATCCTAAAGCTCTAATCCTTTGCCGTGACAACTTTATCGATGAGAAGAATGTTTGTGACATTTTGAAAAGATAGGATCTAATAAATGTTGTCAACTTTATTAACTCCGTCGCCTTAATCATCAGTATTTTCTAATCTCAAAGTTGTCGAAAATGAAATAGAAATGAAATTGTTTGAGATGTAATTATATACTTATTGTTAAGGAGGGTTTTAAAGGGGAAGTTTACACCATATCTAATGAAGTGGAGAAGATAACAAATTGGAACATTAAGTAGCTTTGAAGGGAAATTTCGTCAATATGTTTTTACCGATTTATTTTCATTAGAAACGTAGTTGGAATAGTACGTAAAAGTCCCCTCAATAAATTTACCCGGCTAATTGGGGAACAATTTCTCTAAAATTAGTGATGCACTAATTTTTCAATACGCTAGGGATCAATACATGATCTGTAAACATTAATTAGGTATCTAAGAGAATCAGAGTTCATTTCGTCCAAAAAGTTTTACAAAGGTTCATTTTTGAAGAGTGTTTGTTGTGACCACACATGGGAGAACTTGAATACGCCCTGTCAAATCAGTCGACCGATTCTGACAGCCCTTCTCAACAGTACATTTGGAACAACACTTTTACCAAAGCTCCATCGAAGGACCCTTATTAATTTGTTCCCTGTGTGTCTTTGCTTTATTTAAAAGTGCGTTTGCACCCCTTCCAATCCCTATATAAATATACATTTTCACATCGGCCCTCTCATCCTGTCCGAGCTTTCCCCTATTCCCAGTAAAGTTGTCCAAACAAGGGTCTCCAAATTTGACATCTTGTTTAGTGAAGATCCAAAGAGATATGAAGGTTGGTAGTTTAGCTAGACCCTGCAGTCTCTATGGGAATAGACTGCTAATTACTCAATCTTCGGCAAAATTTTAGCTTTTTGAATGAAGGAGTCAATGTAAAATCTTTGCGGATTTGGGTTAAATCAAATCGATTAAGGTAATATTCTCGTTAAATGGAATGGAAAATACATCGAAATCCAAATTGATCATTAATTTCTCAAGCAGGTATGTAAACTTGGATTTCCTCAACCCAACTGTTGATTCTAAATATTAAGGAATTCTTATTTGTAGTGAATAATTCTAGACTGAAACAATTCCAACATACTTGATAAATTGAGCACAGACTATGTCAATTATGGTAAAAAATTTGACCATAAAATCAGCATTGAACTCTTGATCAGCGAATTAATTTAAGTAGGAAATAGGCAATTGTTTTCAAAGAATTCGCTACAGTCCTCACGATTGATTAGCTTCCGTTTTTGTTAACCAATAAATCGTCGGTTTTATTTCAAGGCAATTAGTTTTTCTTAAGCATCCAAGCTGCTCAACATCCGGAATTATATATCCTCTTGCTTTGTAATTAGAGGATGCATAAATTAAAATCCTGAGATGGTCTCGGTTTGTTTATCATAATGGTTGCACGGTTTTAATTCTGGACATAAATCACAGCAGTTGCGGAAACACCACCTGTTAATCGTGTGATATATGAAATCTCCAGTTGGACAGGTGGATTTACAACTTTCTGCATTGCATTTACCAAAGAGAGTGGATGATGAATTTGAGTATTTCCTTTTGAAAAGTGAAGATTTCCATTTGAGTTATTGACCCTATGCACATTAATAATACATGGAAAGTTAATTCTCTTTTGAAAAATTCAAAGAGATTGGGAAAAAAAGTTGCATGAGTGGTTGATTCTTGTTGCGGTATATCATAAAACAGTTTTAATTATTTTGAAGTCACGAAAGCTGCTCAAGCTTGCTCAAGTTTACAAATCATGTCTCAGAATTACTACTATGTTCATTGTTGCAGAAATTTTAGCTAGCGTGAAAATGGGCTGATGCCCTCCAAAATTAAATATTAGGGTCTTTTAATTAACAAAGAGAGTAATACATTACAATATTTCAAAAATTTAATATTTTAAAATTTTTTCTTAATGTTTACTGATTCAAAGGAAACTTTAGAATAAAACGAATTTGCAAAAAAATTTGCCATTGCACTCCGAGAGCGAAGTCTTCTTCGTTAAAACTTGGCTGCGGGATATGCCAGAGGAATCTTCTGGGCTAGCATTTACATATTTGAATTTTGCGAGAGCTTAATTCTAAGATAAGCCTTTTCATAATGTTTAGAAAATCCCTAAGTCTGTTCTATCAGACAACGCCAGTAATATCATGAAAGATCGAGAGGATTCGAAAAGGGGACAGCTGAGTAGATCTATGGCAGAAACAGGGAAATTCAGAGTCGGGTAGTGAGGAATTTATATACAAATGGAGTCGTTGGAAGTTGAATTAAATGAGAGGCAGCCGGTGCCCCAGGGAGAATATGGGGATTAAGACATGATAACTTAGGAATAGACGAGGAGGAACATTATTAGAGGACTCTATGAGTCTCTGCAGGAGGTTTGATAGACATGTTGACGTATGAATGGTAGTGATTGCGACACTACTCAAAGTAACTAAGATAATAACTCAGGTCACAATGGAAGTCAACCTTGAACAAATAATAAAAATTTTACTAAAACATAATTTTCAAATCAAGCATTTCAAATGAATAGCAGTATAATGAATTAATTTAACTTAATTTTTTTTCCAATGGATGCTGAATGGAAGCTTTTATAGTTTTAAACCTCATTGAAGATAACTATTAAAAAAATGTAATATTTTCGTCGTAATATTAGCAAAATTAATCATATTTCTATAAATTCATTCATTATTTTGTGTTTTCGAAGCAGGCCGGAACAAGATGTGAGAATAAGAGGTGAAAACGGAAAAGAATCAACCAATTTTGTGAAACCAGAGTTGTTTTTTTTCTATTTTGGTTCAGTTATTCTACATTTTTCCCTAAAATTCATTCCCATTTTTTATGGTGGTTTTATAATTCCTCTCTAAATAAGAATTGAACTGTAAACCAAATGTATGGCTGATCTCAATTTTGAGCTGTCTGAGTAGAGAATAATTAACGAACTTGACAAAACGGGATAAAACAGTCTTACATTTAATGATACTGAAAAATTTGTAAGTAGTAAGCATGATTCTTTTATAGATGATCCGAAAAATTAAATTTTTGAAATCAGATAACAGAGGGAAATGAAGAAAAATATTATTGAAATACTCTTTAATTCTTCGTGCCAGGAATTTTACTTAAAGAAACCTTTACGCTCTTGGTTAATGTTGTAAATATCGCTGTTTTCCTCGAACACTTGGCTTTCTCACGCACCACATAAGGGAATTTCGCCTCTACTTTGTCGTGGTTCGGCTCATCTATCTGCATCTTGAATGTCTATTTCAACACTTCCCGTGCAGCTGCTTGTTTTAATCGCTTATTTGTTCCCTAGGGCAGAATAAAACAAAGTTTGCGAGTTATCATCATGGAGAAACTTTCCAAAAACACGGTGTTTAAAAGTTACAAGGAGGGAGTACGTTCATTTTAGGGAGAGAAGTAGAAATAATTTAGGAAGTTAAAAAAATCCTATCCCTCGATTTTTCACTCATTTTTCTCCTTTTCTCTTTCCCCCGTCTCAATATACCCAATTATGTATATTAAAAAGATGTCATTGTTTTTTCGCTAAAAAGATAAAACTTGAACTGTCACATTGCATCTCTGTTCTTATTAAAATCCGACTAAATCAATTTTTCTCTTGCCCCATTTTATACATTCACCGACTTTTATATCTCCTGCGATATTTTTTGTTAAGACCAATTTCCCATGGTCTTTATTTTACCCAGTCTTAGCCAGTCTTGTCTGCACTGGCCCTTCCTTTTCCTACAATCATCCCGACCAATTAAAGCACGCATACGATTATATCCTTATGCGTGTCCTCACCCAAACTGTCGATTATAAATAGCCTCCATCAGACACACACGGACAATACACGCACAGGGGACCCTAGCTCGTCAAACGCATCTCCCGTGGCTCAATCCTTCTCCTCCAATTCCCTATTTTCCCTTGAGACTCTACTGAGATTATTCAATACAACCTGGTCAACGCAATCCTTGGTGTTCCTTTTTATTTCATTTACTGTTAGCCATCTGCCGCTACAAACTGGTGACCCTCTACGACCTCAATGAAAATCCATTTTAGAGTAAAATATTAAAATTAAATAAATATGACAAAATTTTTGCCATTTCCTAATAATATTTATTAAAGTACTCTTCTGTATTCCAACTTTGGGTAAGTCGGAGTGTTATTTAAGACGTCCTGCGGTAGATCGAATGCTTTGAGACTTTACGCTTAGTAGCCAATACTTTTACATTTAAATTAAATGCAGGGAGGATTAATCGCTCGATACTGTTTTGAATTTCATGATAAATACGAGTAGGCTTGTATTTATGCAGTTGGCTTGATGGCAAGATGGCTGGTACAGTTGCCATCTCGTTGTCCTTCGCATTCTTGATAATAGTACCAATTATAATAAAATTATGGCGCTAAGATTAAATATTTGGCTCAGAACTTGTATAGGTAATTCATTAAATAATCAAAGAGTGATAGGGACGGCACTGTGTAAAACAAGACTTTTCCTTCTTTTCTGGTCATCTTACAATACATATTTTAAAAATAATGATAGAAAGGGCAGGAGGATAAAAAAGTGTGGAAGAATCATTCAAAATATTTGACATAAAGAAATGGTTAAATGTGTCCTTTCGCAATGACATCGGGTTGTGACAGAAGTTCTGCCCATTTTTAAAATTTGCATTAAAGTGAAAATTTTGACATAAATTCACTTATTTATTTATTTAGTGTTCAATCTAGTCACCATTTTTATTAATTACGTCTCTCCGTCTTGCATAACCTTCTTCAGAGAATTTAGCCAGTTTGGACTCAAAAAGAGGAATCAGCTTCTTCATTTTGACCTCTTCTCTTGAAGTAAGCCTTTATCCCATTTACTGATGCCGTAAGCTCCTAATAAGATAAGAATATGTTGGTGCAAGACTGGGAGAATACAGTGATGATGCTTGACTTCCCATTCAAGCTTCTCAACAAGATTTTCGATTGCTCTTAAAGTGTGGGGTTTGGCATTGTCATAATGCAGAATCACTCCATTTCGATTGATCAAAGAAGGCCATTTTTACAGTAAAACTGCTTTTAAACGAGTTAGCTGCTGACAGTAAACTTCAGACGTTATTGATTCATTATCACCCATTAGTTCATAATAAACAATTCCCTTCAAATCGCACTATACACACCATACACGAAAGAATTTTTTTCGGATGCAGTCCCCTTCTAGGTTGCGGAATTGGTTTTGAACCACCGTCTTGACTTAGCCACTGGCTTTTTCGGTTAACAATGTTGTACAGGATCCACTTCTCGTTGCTGTCAGTTATGATTTGGTCTAAAAAAGGTACCTGAAGTTCAGTTCGCGAGAACGCAGTGAAGCACAACAGGTCACATACTGTTGCATGTTGATTTCTGACAAATCGTGTGCGAGGGACCACTTACCAGTCTCTGAGACTTCCCAGTCAAGTCTCTAAGTCATTTCCATATATATTGTCATATGGCGATTTACGTTAAAGGTTTTGCCCAGTTCTCGAGTAGTTCAGGTTGGATTTTCGTCAATGGCAATTAGCAGTTGCTCAGAAATGAGTTTTTTTGAGCATCTTGTTCTCGGTTCGTCTCCTGTCTTTCAGGCTGGAGTCATCGTCTTTGAAGCCACCTGCAGAAAACCACCTTCTGCAGGTCTTTTCATTCATAACATCATTTCCATAAGTGTCTTTGAGTGTTTTTGCTGCTGAGCTTGCCGTATTCCCTTTATGAAATTGAAAGAGTAAAATGTGCCTGATATGCTCTTTATTTAAAGTGTACATTAGGGCTAGAAATAGTTATTAATAACGATAATTATCACACAATCTGAAAGAAGAAATGATATTTTATTAATTACCATCAATAAGCATACAACATTAACAAGCTGAATTGAAGTGATCGTGCCCTAGACACACAGCTCAAAATTGGACTGAACTTATGTAATACCACATTTTAGGAACCAGGTCGAATTCGACTGATTTTGCAACAATAACCTATTTAGAACTGAGTAAATAAAAATGTGTAGGCTTTTCCTGCCGTTAACTGTAAGCTACAGATGTCTTTGTTTGATTGTCACCTATTAGTTCATAATAACAATTCCTTTCAAATCCCACCATACACACAGAAGAGTTTGTTTCGGGTGCAGTCCATTTCTCGGTAGTGGAATTGGCTTTGAACCACTGTCTTGACTTAGTCACTGTATTTTGCGCTTGACAGTGTCGCAAGGGATCCACCACTTCTTGTCACAGTCAGTTATGATTCGGGCTAAATGGGGG
>CAADRB010000016.1:2666116-2691372 GCA_900708905.1 Hymenolepis diminuta
TAGTACTTCTGCTTGGCTTTTCATCAATGACAACTTGCAATTGCTCAGAATTGAGCAGATTTTGAGCATCCTGCTCTCGATTCGCCTTTCAGGCTGAAGTCATCCTTTTTGAAATGTGAAGGTGAAACCCACCTTCTCCAGGTCATTTTACTCACAACATCATTGCCATAAGTGTCTGAGTGTTTTTGCTGCTCAGCTTGTCGTATTGCCTTGATGAAGTTGAAACGGTAAAATATGTTTGATTTGCTCTTTATTGGCAGTGTACATTAGGGCTAGAAATAGTTATTAATAACGATAATTATCACACAATCTGAAAGAAGAAATGATATTTTATTAATTRCCATCAATAAGCATACAACACTAACAAGCTGAATTGAAGTGATCGTGCCCTAGACACACAGCTCAAAATTGGACAGAACTTCTCTTACAACCTGATATTCCCCTGCCTGAATCACAACATTTTTAGTGAAAAGAATTGTACGATTGTAACAATTAAAGAAGTTAATAAATAATGCACACCTGGGCTCAATTTATTCCATAGCCCAGGTGTGCACAATAGCCTAATGCCCCTATTTGTCATTTCGCGTAATTCTGACATCTTAAAACTGGATTAATTTTAAATTAAAGTGATTTGGTATGAGGAAGAAGCTCAAAATATAGCAGTAACTAAATATTGAAGGGGAATGCATTTAAACAAACGATAGAAAAGTGAATTAAAGTGACAGGACCGACCCTTTTTGATTAAAACGGTCAATAAGCATTGAACATCGAGGACAAGTACTTTTTCCGATGTAAACTTCTTTGAACGTGATCTGCTCTTATTAGCAAATATAAAGCAACCCGGAAATAGGAATTAAATCAGGTAAAACTCCTTAATACCTAAATGATAGGAAGGCAACAATACTTTGGCGGCACCGAAAGTGCCATTTCGAATCATTGACATGTCAAATTGATGTCACGGTATGACAAGAGCATCGGTCATTCATCGATTTGCGCTTTATTTAAACAATCACAGTCTGAAACGCCAATTAAGGATGGCCAATGAATCTCAACTGCCAAATTCATCACAGCAGCAATTTAACCTTTAATCTGAAAAAAAAAATATATTAATTCTTTTCGGATGTTTTAAAAATAATAAATTTCCCCTTGTAAATTAAATACATACTTTTTTGTACAACTTTTAGATTTTTGTAAAGCATGTAGTACTATTGGGAAAAAGATAGCGATTGAATTCTTAAATTGTTTCAGAATTACAAAAATGCAGAAACATTTGTCAAAATTCGAATCTTGGGCGCGGTTGAACAATCAGTGTTGGACAAATATTCAAAGTGTGTATCCATCTTTTTACCCTATCTTTTGTCTCAGGTATGATTTGCCTACTTGTAGGATACGATCAAAGTAGAAATATTACCAGCAAGTGTGAAATGCAACATGACAAGCAGAAGCCTATGGGACAAACGAATTTTCTTTGTTGTCGCAGTTCAGAATCGTTTACTTTGTGTATTTATGGGTTCTAAAACTGATAGATATTTAGATAAAACCGCAAACAGACGTATGATTTTATATTTTGTTTTGCTGAGATCTATTAATTTGATGAGTCACAAAATCTTTAACCCTGTTGGACAAGTTTAAGTTGTCTGAGGCGATGTTTTCCCGTCAACACTACAGTGATTACATTTCCGGAACGATAATTTATTTCTGTTGGTTGTTCGAGTACACGTAGGATGTTTTTCACCCAATAAACAGTGTCTTCTAAATGGAAATATTAATGTATCTTTGCATCAAAGCTGCGAATGAGTGACCATCATTATAGACCTGGAATCGCATATTTGAAGAATTTTTGTAAGTTGCTGGGGATCCAAAATGCTGGACAAACAACTGAATGTTTACATATCTCAACGGATCCTACGACCGCATGTCACTAAGCGAGAGTATCTAGTGTTAAATTTATGTTCGAGCTCCTCAGGTTTAAGTTCACATGTAATGAAAAAACATTACCTCTTATGTATGAACTGGTAAATACTTAGAATGTGAAATCGGAACCAATATTTAATTTATAAAATTAATAAAAATGAATTTAAAACTATGTTTAATTAAAAGTAAATCAGAGTCGTTCAAACAATAATCAAATAATTCAATATTAATTCAATTAAGTAATTTGGGCATTAAAACATATAATAAGTCATTTACAGTATTGTTTAAAATGAATCGATCTATGCTTCAATTAGAAAATTGACGAAATGTATTTCACTTTTTTCGCGATCAAGTTATATTCTTTTGAAAAAGGTTTAATGTCCTGCGTATGAATGCAGTTAACTCAGTGGTTGTAACTAAAATTAAAATAATTACTTTATTTATTACTTTTATTTATATGTAATGAATTGGTTGACACTTGGAGTTCGATTTCCTTAAAGGAGAAATAGAAGTCTCATTCCTTCAAGTAAAAATATTTGTTCTCCGAAATTCTTCAGGTCAAGACGATTTATGAAATTAATTTGTTTATCCTAAAGCAGGTATTAAGGATTGTCAGACATTCGGCCTAAACCACATGAGCTAGCTGTATTGCTTTAATATAAACAATTCTTTTCAATATTTCAGTTCTTTCCTTATTGCCTATGTTATATTCTTCACTTTTGCAGATCATAAAGTCCCAAACCCGTGGAACTTTCTGATGGTTGAGATAATAAAATGGCTTTTTCAAATCTGAACTTGAATAATTGACGCTAGGCCAAAATGAAGATGCCTGTGATGACGTCCGGTCTTCCTACTCATACAGAATCCAAAATACAGATAAACTTGGCGAAAAATTGGGCTTTCAGAATAAGGGAGAGAAGAGCGTCAATTGCACTATCACATTTTAGACTCTCAACATTTTCATCATTTTTTGAAAGGCATAATCTGGGAAATTTGTCAAGTCATAAAGGAAATTAAATGAGCGATTTCCAACCGCAATAATCATTGGTAATTGTACCTCACTTATAACTTTAATTTTACCAACATTATGGGGTTCTTTAACTTTGTTCTTCGGAAATTAAATTATCAAAATAATGACCGACTACGATCATTTAAATTACGTTCCATGCAGCTTTTCTGAATAAGCAGGACAGATTATCTTGGACTGTAATGAAACGGAACTCATAGGGGTGCGTATACGATTTAGAAATAAATTATTAACTTTACTAGTCCTATGATTTTATAAACCTTGTAAAACCAACACATCGGCCACAACTTCATTATTAATTTACACAATCTAATTCAACAGGACTGCCTATCTTCGAGAGGTAGAGAAATGATTTACCATGCTTAATTGTTTCAGCTACCAACTATTTTCCTAATACTTAGCGTTTGACTATTGCTTAGGGATTTAACTCTTTCATATTCGGTTTCAATTTGCGCATTCTCTAATTTTCTGCCGATTAAGGGGTGCAAGTAAACAAAAGAAATACAGAACTATTAATATTATACATATTAATATACAACTATACAATACTATATATAAATATATATATATTGAAGGCGGATGTCGTTTACGTCAAAGTTTTCTTTATTTCCAAAAGATGAAAGTAGGCGAAAGGTTGATAATACAAATCTAGGCAAGCCATATTCAATCTCTAGATATGCAGTCCCCGCAATCCGCTACTGACCACTCGAAGCTGAAGCGTACATAAAAGATGTTGACTGAGATCAAGTTTTGTTTTTTGTTACTGATCGATATGAAATTTTTTCCAAAATAATTCCACCCAGCTTCAGCCCTCAAATTCTAAGAGTTATTCAGATATTACTTCCCAATCCATCTCCAACTCCTTCGTCCATCTTGTCTTTCCTCAAATAAATCTTCAAACAAAACCTATCCTATTTTTTCAACATTTCTATCTGAAACAGATGAAATGAGACCTCATATTTTAAAATATTTGACTAGTATTGGTCAGCTGCACCTAGATTTCAAAAACAAATGAAGTATTTTCAGATTTCATAAACAAACATGCGGTAAACCAAACTAATCAGTTGGCATTGAATGTCTCAGCCATTAATTCTCTCATAAACCTAGAAGTCATTTTCTAAAATTTAATTTCTAGTGCAGTAAAACCTACATTCATGAGGGACCTCCTTTTTACTAAAATCACTCTTCATGAACATAGTAAATAACTTCCTCATTAAATTTTTCTGATACTCAATTTAGAACTCCTTACAAGGCATTTTAATATAATTAAATGTTTAATAACTGAAAATGCTGATCGGGTTTGAGATTGGGATTATATTGTTGGCTTTGCGAAAGGTGTATTAAATACTACTCAAATAATACCAGTATGAATATAACTTAAGTCAAATTACTCTTCAGTCACTTTTTTAATGTCGCGTAGTTTTTTTGTTTATCAGACATTTCTAGTAAAAAAATATCCATTCGGACACTCCTTTATAGATTAAAATATATGTGAATGAAAAGTTTTTCACCAAATATTCTAAATAAGCACAAGATTTTCATCTTCGGGCAAAAATTTGCAGCTATACTACTGACGGAAACTTAAAATGTTACCGTATTTTGCACTTTTTAGTTGTGCCACAAAGGCTGGAAAGCATATAATTTAATTACGAGCATGTGCTCACCTAAAGCTGATTTTATTTCACCTTCGTAAATTTTATCATTCAATTCAAAATACACCAAAAAAAAGCATTTTGTTTGATGATCGCTGTTTAAATTTACTCCAGAATGAAGCGTGTAGGGAACAAATACATCCAAAAACACCTTTATTCAAAGCAATATGACCTTCCAATTCCAGTTAATCTTTAAATATTTCCAGAATTGTTTTAAATGTAAAATTTTATATTTATTACTAAATAATATGATGATATTATCAATAATCTCCGGCCTATTGGTTGTTTTGGACAAAGCAAATAACCATTAAATTTTACGCAAATGACTATATTTATTCAATTTAATTCAAGTTTTAAGTTTGTTTATAAATCTGAAAATCGCACTTGTCTAATCCAGCTAAGTAATATAGTATTTTTTTCAAATTATAAGTGCCTAAAATAAATTCATTTTGTTTATTCAAATACTGTTTGAATTTTAAATGAAAGGACTTGCATTTACGAAGGCCAAAATTTTATCGATCAATGTGGTGATCCAACTGCCAACTTCAGAGGCATTTTGGAAGGACAACTTGCAAAGCGGTCGTTTTATGAAAGCAATAGTTAGAACAAAAAAGTAACGTTTATGGAACAGCTTTAACAAGGCTCATTATTAATTGAATAATACATCTAGATAGATATTGTTGTTGATAGATAACTCATCTATCGTCAAGCTCCGTGATTTAATTTTTCTACTGATTAAATCGGATCAAAAGTTCGTCAGATTATTTCTTTTTATAAGAATTACCTGAGTGACAGAACAAAGTGTAATTCAAAACTAACTTAAATAGCCAGAGATCTAGATGAAACCCAGTAAGATGCGGGAGTAGCTAGCTGTGAATTTCTAACTCTGAAAGTTCTAAAGCTAAACGGAAAGCTCCACAAACAAACAAATTTTTTTTAAAGAGGCGCATATTTAAAGCAGTTAATCGCACTTGAATTCTTCAGGTATTTTTTTAGTTAGCACAATGCTATTCACGTTCAAGTAATTATTTATTTTTTCACTCCTCTACTATATTGATTCTAAAATTAGAAAAATTACTAGAATTTATTTTACCAGATAGCCAGAATTAATGTTTTAGGGCTAAAATATTCATATATTTATCCTGTTAATATGCTTAAAATTACAACTTGTTGCAAAATGTTTTTCATAACATTTTGAAGTCAAAAGACAAAAGTTTTAGTGATGGTATATCTTAAATTTATTTTTTCGGAGTCTATTGCAAATTCATTTATCACGTTATGAAAGTAACGGCTAACGGTGACTAATTAATTCAATAGAAGAAATTTGAAGTTGTTTAATTGAATGTCATATCTAAGTATTAATTTCCTTGTATAAGTATTTTAATCGAGACTCCTGACCGTTGCTATTTTATATTTGCCTTGTAATTCTGTTATAAGAAACAATAAAAATATCAGTTTCCCCACTAATAGAAGAGCAAAATAAATTTATTTGGAGATTTCCAACTCTGTTTTAATCTTTCTCTATCCGTGACCTTCAAAACGGTGTGTATTTGTTACATTACTGAAAAGTATGAGGCCCTGGTGCTCAGTACTGTTATATTTCGGGAGTTCTTAACAGAATCAAAGGAGAATAAGCCTTTGACTATTTAATGCACAGTGAGTTGGCACACCGAGCCGTGACTATGAAGATATTGGGAGAAAATTCATAAGGGTAACAGAAGATACTGTTTATAACAAATGGAGATCAAGGAGATCAGAAGATTTCACAATGGAATACATCAGTAAAGAACATTGCAAAACATCTTTAATAAGTAAAAATTTACCATCAAAACAACGCTAGAATACCATTTCTTTTGGGTTGGAATAACAAACGTTGTCTTTAGTTTGCCTCTAACTGGTGTTATATTGCGGTTCAGCTCTAGTTTGCTTCAACAGAATGATATCATTTATTTTGTTATATTAAAGTCTGCTTTCAGTCAATGTAAAGAATCTAAAGTCCAATTCACCTTCTGTGAATTCCTTTTTTGCAAGTGACACGGATTTCTTATCTTCTGTTTGATCCAAATGTCTCCCACGAAGGTAGATACGTTTGTCATTCATTTATCTGCCAGTAAGCATAAATTTTCTGCGTTGTTTGTACGATTAAAACGGTAAAGTTATGAACGATTGTTCTCTCTAATTAAAAAAATGCTTGTGCT
Source organism: Hymenolepis diminuta (assembly GCA_900708905.1). NCBI lineage: Eukaryota > Metazoa > Platyhelminthes > Cestoda > Cyclophyllidea > Hymenolepididae > Hymenolepis > Hymenolepis diminuta. The sequence continues at coordinate 2,672,908 of CAADRB010000016.1, forward strand.
AGCACTACTCCGCTCGAAGAGACGTCTACACTTTGCCAGCTTCGTACTGTAACTAAAATTTTGTTAATAATCACGTGTCGCATTGTTTTGTTTCTTTTATGCCAAATTTTGAAACATTAAAATGCATTTATTTCTTTACTTTGTTATCCTTCAAATTTCTCATATTTTTTAGAAATGGGAAATATATATCCACAGAGGAATTTAATAATTTCAAAAAAATTCTTTGCAAAATATAAATATTTCCTGTTTGGAAAATAACATACGTGTTAAACCTGCGTTTTTACTTCCTTACAAAATATTTCACAAATAAAAATGTACCTCTATTTGGGAAAATAATCTATTTACTTTTGTTGAATAACACTATAGAAACTTTTTAATTAAATAATTACGCAAAATATTAACATATTTTATGAGAATTTTCACTTAAGAAAGTAACTTTAATTTCCTCTTATGTGCAGTTTTAATAAATTTAGCCATAAGTTAGTTGGGGAATGAAATAAATAAACTATTTAAGCCTTATATTAGCCAATAATTTTTAATAATCTGATATTTATACTTAAGCGTGTTTTATTTGTATACGAAATGTCCGACCAATCAAAGTGAAGTTTCGAGTACAGTTCTCTTAGTCTACCAATTGCCTTCATTGCCATGTAATATTGCAGTTTGATAAACAGCTGACTACTGAAGGACGCCAGCAAATTACGTGTAAACATGTCCGATAGAAGACAATCAGTAGCACCAAGTACATCTTATCGATGGAGATCTCGATCTATGGCAGTGGAGGAAACAGAATCATCATCGCCAACAGAAGCAAAGATGCTTTCAAACGCCTTTAGGACGGCTAGTATAGCTACTGGCCATCTTCGATGGGTTACGAAGATGTTTAGTATTGATAAAACTAAAGAAGTAATCCGTGTGGCATTGGAGGACAGTGACCGTATAGAGTACATTCGACTGGCCTGTGAACATGAGGAACTCACTAAAGAGTCAAAACAGCTAAGAGGATTTATTCAGGAACTGTGTGAACGTTATGAAGCAGCGAGATCTTTGGATCCACTCAGAAGATATAAGAGAATGCAGTCGATGGCCAAAACAATTGTTCTGCAATTGAGAGTCAATGATCCCTCCACCAGTGCTGTTAGTGATATTGGAAATGGAACCTGTGATGCTAGTGGTAAAGGAAATGGGGGCCTTATCGTTGGGGACGTCCTTCAGTCGACAGTAAAACAGAAAGAAATGCGTTTAAAACACGAAAAAATAGCTAAAGGTTAGTTCCGCTCTTATAATATGGCAGTAAGCAAAATTATAATTTCCTCGATCAGTTTATAAGGCGAATATAGAAAGTAAGGGATAAAACCATCACATAAAAGAATACTAATTTTATTAGTGATGTCAAATTCTTGCTGTTTGTTGATTCTTGACTGAATCATAAAATGTTATAAATTTTGATGTTTCCGTTGCAATTTGAATGACCAAATACTTTCAAATGTATCTTTATTATGGTAAGCTTACACCAGTTTAAGCCTTTAATGACCAATTTCGAGTTGGTTAATAGAGTACTGGCACGAAAATGAATATTTAAATATAGAAATAATCGTAAACTCCACTCTAATTAAAAATTAATAACTCATGTAAAACTACTTGACCAATCGAAATAGGAAATTTAATGTGGTAGAAGACTCGAAGGAGGGAGTTTCGTATCATTGGTTTACTGAAAAATTTCTATCTCACAAGGAGTTGCAATGTACCAAACTTTTCTGAATGTCAACGGATTTCTGGGTGGCTTAATATCCACGATATTCCGATTCCGAGTCCATTCACTGATTAATTTCATTGAACATTTGATTGCGCTTAGTTTATTAACTGAATTTATAAATTAATAAATTCAGTATAATAAATTAATAAATCCATCAACTCTTTTTGATAATTTAAAACAATGTAAGCTTTATTTAACGCAGAAAAAATAGAGAATACTTTTCAATTTAAAAATTATGTAATTTAAGCCAAAATCAAGTCTATTATTTTTTTAATTTCATTTTTAAACCCCTCATTCTTGTAAATAATGTATCGTCTCAAAACTGGTTATTATATTTGTCTAACCAATAAATAATATTTCATTGCTGTGTGGAATAATTTATTAAATATTTGCTTAATTATCTGTTCAAATTAAAACAATAACTTTTAATAATCAGAGTGAATTAGTATTTTGATTACTTGAATCAAATTTTCTGCACATCCTATAAGATTTTTATCATGATAAAATACCTCGCCTTTTAATAAAAAAAGCCATCTACTGCCAGTTAAAAGGACAAAAATAAAGTTAGTTAATCAGATTATCTTATAAATTAAAAATTGACGCAAGTTTTACGTTTTATATTTCTAATGGTTTCCATGTTAATGAGGTCCCAAGTTCATTAGACGTCCAACTAATGCAGAAGGTAAAATTTAATGACATATTTCGCAGATGAATTATAAATGAGTTTTTTCTATTAAAAAACAATTTCATTTTTTTAAGTAGGACAGATACTTCGTAGCATATTAGTTAGAATAATTAGGAAATTATTTGATTATTGCATCCTTTTCTTAGTTGCCAGTATAAAATTTAAAAATGTTTGAAAGAATATAATTTGGTTTGTCACTCAGATAAACATATTTTTTAACGTTGTGACAAATTAGTCCCACTTATTCAAAATTCTTTGTTATAATGACCTTCTAACTCGTTCAAACTGGATTTGTTAACGTTTTTTATGGGCTACTGATATTCTCTCCAAAAGCTTTCATCTCAGCGTTTAAATGAGACGTTATTTGTCAATAAATGACAAAAAACCGTCAAATACGTTTAAAATGTAAATGGAGACGCCACATTTTACAAGTACATTAGTGCCATAAATTTGTATTAATAGGCTGAAATGGTTCCATAATGTAATTTGTTCTATGTGATATGCTTTTGTAATTTTGACTCGATACTCTGATTCATTTGAGCAAAACTATTGAGTCTCTCTTTAAAGAGACTTGAGTTTTTTTAAAATACGAAAGGTTTTGGAAAAATATAATTTGATAATCTTATTTAATGATACTCAGATAGGTTGGTCGTGCAAACTTTGAGAAAGAAATTTTTTCAATCTCATTCTTGGATCATCTACATTAAACCGTTTGAAACTGAGCAACATCAGTTGAAGCAACACGAAAAACAGAAAGGCACATTTACTCAAATCAGTGCCAAAATTCAAACATGAATACCTCAAATTCATCATTTTTAAAATGTTTTTATTGTTATTAAAAAATCGATTTATTCTAGAAATGGACACGTTTCGTTTACCTACTTTGAGCTATTGATTTTGATTTGATTTAATAATATTATCCGATATCTTAGTATTTAAAGTATCTTTTAAATGCAAATGATCTCTGTTTCTCAGTTGCGGTGATCAGTAAAGCCCTTTAATGTTTACCTTGGGGTTGCATCTTTTGTATGACAGGGTCAAGTGGAATGCCTTATATCATAATGCCATACGCGACATTAAATCAGATTTATTATATATTTTTTTCTACTTAGGAAGGAGAAATTAAATCTAGATCATGGGCTAAGCCTTCTTTTCCTTATATTAAATATTTTCTCCTAACTATAGCCATGCAACCGCATATCAATTTTGCCTCCTTTATAAAGCAACGTTAAATTAAACGAATCCATATATATTTTATTTATTAAAAGTAAATTTCAGGTTAAATTTGTTTAAATGTAATATATTTTGTGTACTAGTTCTGTTCAAATCCATTAAATCACTGGCCTAATTTTAAAAGACCTTGGAATTCCGGTTGTGACAGATTTTTGAATTTTTCTTTCACTTCGCACCTTTCAAAGAATTATTTAAAGATATCTCTTAGGCATGAATTTAATAATAATTTAATTTTCAAAAATACAAATTTTATATATTCAAAATTTGATTTACTAAAGAAACCATCTTCCTGGCTTTTTTTGAAGAATTAGTTTTTGCCAATTTATTTGTATGAACTTGGATTTTTTTGCAGAAAAAACTGAACAATTTTATCTTGTTTTAAATGTATAACAAAATATTTTTATTTTATTTTGATTGTCGTTAGGAAAGTGTATTTGCGATAGATTCGGCTATTTTGGACTTTATGTTTGTCATGTTTGTCATAGATAAACTATTCAGTAGAATGGATAGCATAACAAAGAGGTTAATTCACAAGGAGCAATGGATACAGTTAAAATAAATATTTTTTAATATATCAATAATACTCGATAACACATATCAAAAAGACGCCACACTGCGATTTTAATATGTTTAAGACAAAAAAAACATAAATAAATTTGCAGTTTAAGGAAATGCAGAATCGGAATACAAGAAAGGTGAAAGTACTGACGAATAATTATTTCACTTGGAGATAAGATTCTTTTTATTCTTCACTTTGCAAAAACTTTAAAACATAATTTTGTGCAAAGTGATAGCAACAATTCAATAAGAAGTAATTTTTGCATCAAGTAATTATTTAAAACAATCTTCCATCCAATGAAATTTAAGTACAAAGTAAATACAAAGGAATGCTGTAGGTATATACAGAGAGGTAGAATGGAGCATGTAATGAAGCGAGTTTGCCAAATTCTGGTTCATTTAATTTCTGGAAACATTATTTTTTACCTTTAAAAAGTATATTGTTTACTTTGTAACATTTGGATGTATCAAAGGTCCATTTTTATGAAATAATTCCTTTTTAAGTCAGTGAACTCATGTCCGGTTTATTCGGAATTCACTTAGCAATTAAGTGGGTTTAATATTTGAAGATAATAATTCGACTTCTTCTACTATTTAACAGTCATGGAAGGGTAGAAGAGGATCAGTAATACAGGTAACGCATAATTAAGCTCCCTCTATTTCAATTATAATAAACTTCTATGAATTTATTGACATTTTATCGGTGTTTAAATACCACACAGGTTCATTTAAAATGTCGACATAAATAAGGAGTTTTTAAATTTGTTTCATCAAAAAATTAAAGTTAAGCCCTTTCCGATATACAGTTAATAGCAATAATGCAAGTTTATTGATATTTCTTCCGGTTAAATTTGAAAAATTCATTTCGTGCTTATCAGCAACAAATTTCTGGTTTAAAACTGCATGCATGCAAAGTATTGCTCTCGAAACAATAAGATAAATTATATGGAGTTCTGTTTTGATGTATCTCTTATGAAAAAATAGATCACATCGGCCTTTCAATTAAAGTGGAATACTAAATTTACTTCAACACGTATTTTCTTAATTTTATCCAATTACTTATCAATTTTCCATGAAATGACAATGAAGTAATGACTTCCAAAGGAAGGAACTGCGTAGTAGGTAACAGTGAATTGAGAGGAGGAAATAAAAAGGAACAGAAACCAAGGAATTATATCAAATATATTAATTAAAATTGAATTTGTCCACATCTAATAAAGTTGTTCATTATTCCGGTCCTAAGGTATCATATTTTCTAGGCCCTTCTTCTTAGAAATTCAAGTTTCTAATGCTTCGATAATGCTGAATCACTGATTTCAATAACTGGTTAATTGTACCTCAAATAAAGTCAGCTTCATGAATTTTGCCAGGTTAAATTCATATTATCTTATTGCCATAATGTAAAATCATACTAGCATTTCGACCTTCAAAAATAAAACCAAAAGCCAACAATTATAATCAAACAATCAGACAAAAGACACGAGAATTATGTAAAAATTTAATCAATAATCTAGGGCAAGAATTTAGAAATTTGAAATTCGGAAGTGAGTCCGTGAACTGCCCATTGAGCAAATATTCTTCAATTCAATTGACTAACACTTTTGATGCTACCTATGCAACTCCTTTCCCTAACTGCCTACTGAAATTTACCAATCCGGTTCTATTTGCTATTCTGCAATAAATACTATCAAGAATTTCCCCATTGCTATAGATTATAATATAAAACTACGTTAGATGGATGGCCAAATAGCTTCGCATAATTATATTATCAGAGGGAGTTCTATATTATACCTCTGTATTGCGTTTTTATTTCCCTAATAGTATATCTCTCTTGAAATTTTTTAGTAAGAAATGCAAATTAAAGTGAGAGAATCTTCATAGATTTGAGAGAGTTTTTAACTAGTTTAGGCAATTAATAAATGAAACAATTGTAACGTAAAGAATTAGAAACCTTTATGAAGTATTACTCTTTTCTTTGAATAAATTGCTTTTAATTATTGACTTTTACTTGAATTTTAGTACTGTCAACTGAACAACTTCAATCGGATATTGCCAGATTCAATTTTGAAATTAAGGAACTTCACAATCGCATAGATGCAATCACTGATGCCATCAACAATATTGATATAATGTATAATTCAACAAAAACGGAGCCATTCGTTAAGCGATATGCCATTCTCAAGGAGGTTATTAAAGAAGTTCAAAAGTTCGCCGATCTGCATTCCGATGGCCCCTGATTTAGCTCAGGAATTACTTTTGTCCAGGAAGATCCATTTAACAAACATTATTTCTTTAAATCAACTGTCATATATGTAATGCAATAGTGCAAATACTGTATAATGCTAATGAAATAATTGTATAGCATATTATTACTAAACATTTCATGATTTAATTCATTTCACGTGATTTCAAAGAGAAATTATTTTGAAAGAGAATTGCTCGGACTTTGGCTTTCTAATTACCCTAATAATTAAAATTTACTAATACTTTAGTTTGCAAAATATAAGAGGATTATTAATTATAAGGTCTGAGTAATAAGAATTTAAATTAATCCCTTCTAATTGTTTGAATTCAAGGGAACAAAAGCAATGCGGTATTCAAAAATGCGATTTTCTTCAATTTGAAGGTCAAGAAAACGGGTTCGATCATGAACTCCAAAGTATTTTGCCGATGAGGTCATTTTGTTAAAAATCTTAATCATTTCAGTTAAAATGATAACTCTTTTCAAAAACAAAACTCTAGCTTTAAATGTTCGCAGGAATTAAATGTTTAATGAATCGAATAATATTCAAACTATTAAATTATGAAAATTCTTAAATTCAGAATTGTTAAAATTTATTTTAATAACTTTATTTCATATTTCAAGTTCCCTTCCCTCGTGTGACTTTTTTTGACCTCTGATAAGTAATTGATTAAAAATCAAACATTATATCAAGTAAAAGTTTTCTAAAATTTCACTAATAATGACATCACTGCCCAAAGGTTAAACCTTAGTCATTTGTGAATGTTTTTTTATTCTAAATTAAAACAAATTATGTTAAATCAGTTGATTATGTAGAGCAAATTTAATTCAAAACTTGTCCAAGAAAACCGCTTTTTATGCAAATGTCGAATTCGTTCCGAAAACGAAAATATGAAATTGGAATTATGCGGTTATTTTTGTTTTAAGCAGTAGAAATAACAAAAATTTAAACTTTGCGTAACAGAAAGTTAAACAAATAATAAAATTATGATCGTAAAGATACTGATGGCAAGATGAAGATCACAAAGTGTCTTATTCCTCAGGCTGAGTGAAAACAGCTTACGGAGATATGCAATATTAAAATTTCAGGTATTTTCTTCTTGCTATACTATAAATTTTGGCTGCCCCACTTCATTTGAAAATATTTTGCCTTCTCAGCCACAGGACGACAATCGAAAATGAAGCAACTGGACTGACCCTTCTGGATTAAATAACATTGGTTAATAAGCCATAAAATTTGAGTACAACCATTTGCTGCGATTCAGGGGACCAATTGTGAAATCCGAATTTGAAACTTGAGGTATCGATTTAAGCAAATATTGTGGCACTCGAGCCCAAAAAGCAAATGCTGTAGAACTACTTGATGTCTTAACGCTGTTCTGAGTAAGTGAATTTTTGCCGCTAACCTACACGTTCCAAGTTGAGTCTGGTAAGTTACTCAAGAAATTCATTCAATTATACGAAAACGTACCTCCATTTTGGAAATTGATTAAAAAGTATAGTGAGATTCACGAATAAATTCACTGCCAGTAGTAGAATAATATAACAAATTTGGTGAATTCGATTATCTGCGTACATCGATTAAAGAGGTTAACCTAGAATTTTCCCGGTGGATTGAAAAGAACTTAACCAATTTTTTTAAAATTTATCCTGCGTTTTTGTTCAAAATTGAACAATAGTAGCCTTCAAATTCCTGACGCATACGAAGCAATATTCTTCTATTTCTTATTGCTTTCAATGGAAATAAAACAAGTAAGTTTATTGTTCAGGCGTGAGTCAAGTGGGTTTTTAAATACCAGCAAAAGTAATCTTTCATCAAAAGATTTAAATATTTCTTCTTTTTATGCTGATTCCGCAAAAATAAATTTAATCCTGAAATTTCGGAAATACGTAATGTATTACCACGTTTCAACAAATTATTTTGCAATGAAGGAGATCGCCTAAGAGGAACTGTACAATTTACGCACAATCTTGTCAAATTTCCGTACAAACGGTTACTTTTACCGATTCACACTTTAAAAAATCGATATTATTTATTTTAAAAAATTTTGAAGACAGGGTATTATCTGTCAAATAATTAAAAACGACGTTTACAATTTTCGCCAGAATGTTTTCAACCGGGAAAAATGAATACAAATAATAAGGGTAGAAATATGAGCAAAGTCAGTTTCCAGTTATTTCGTCAAGTACTTAAATTTAAAAAAAAAGTTGTAATAATTTTCTGGAACATTAAAATTTTTAAAATATGAATAAGGTTTGCAACGCTTATGTGCTACCGACGATTTCATTCATGTTCGCAGGCCACCATCAAAACAAGACTTCATGTATCAACATTTGGACGTTCAATGACCGTATTAATAGCTTTCGATTTCAAGTCATTATCCTTAATGAACCCTCACATAAAGCAGCTGAGAAAAATTATTGGATATATTATAAAGAGTCATCCATCCATCTTCTGAGTTCTATTTGAGTACCGCTTGTGTTTTTGCGGTAGAATTAAAGAATTAAATAACCAAATTTGAACTTTTGAAAACATGAGAAGGGAACAATGAAATGTACTCGTAGAGGACAATGTTAAGACCTGAACATAAATACCAAATGAAGACGAGCCTTACCTGCAATTTTTGTATTCTCCCCACAATTTCAAATTTGCGCAATATAAAGACGTGTTTCTTCTCCTAGAAGTCTTCTGAATTCAAAGAATATATTTCTTAAAACATAGCAATGACGAGAGAATGAAAGCTATTTTGACACCATGTATTATATTGTCAATCTTTTCTCATTTTCAATTTTAATGCATTTTGAGAGTGATTTTTACATGTTTACGGTAGATTAGTTCTAAACAACTCCCAATTAGTGGCCTTGGGAGAGATAAAGCATACGTAGTAAGCAAGGAACACAAAATTGGGTCAGGTAGTTCAGTTAAATTCATAAAATTATTTTGCTTGCAGGGAATTCATTAAAAAGACTTTTCTAGCCTTCAACCAGGCATTTCCGTCATAAATCTAGACTCAAGGGCAGAACATAGTAAACCTTAGACCTAATCTCTCAATCTTTGACATTTGTAATTGTTTTCACAGTATTAGTTTCAAACAATGATACGATATAAATAAGACTTCCTCTGTCTGGAGTTTTCTTGTGTGCCTTGTTTCCAATAAATTGCACTCCTGATTTTTCAGTATGAACATGATCCCGTTCCTCTACACCGATTCCATCTATTCGGATGCCTTCCTAATGACAATAAATGTTATAATTACATTGGCTGCAATTATTAACTTCAATCTTCTTTTATAACTAGTTGAATTCCAGAACGTATCCAGAATATCTTCAGAGTTAAAGTATAGTAGAGGTTATTTATTTAACCTGCATAATGATCTCTATATAAGCATCATAGAATGATAATATACAATTTAATTCAATTTTCTTACTGCTTTAACCGGTGATAGCCGAATCGATTTGGCAGCTTAATAAAAATAATGAAATTATCTCCCACTGTATAGTAAAAATGTTATTAAATAATTTGTGCAAAATGAAGACAAAATTAAATACTTATCAAAAGTTAAAGGTAAAATGGGAGTGGCAAAAAATTAAAAATTGTAAGATTTTGTCCCTATTTAGATGAGGAAAAAAATTGAGATAAAGAGATATACTGTTTGGAAATCATCGGTAGGATAATCTTAAGTTTAATTTGAATTTTCAAAAAACAATCAACAAAAAATTGGCAAATTTTTTTTGCACCTGTTATTATCTTTTTAATGTGAGGAACAGTAAAAAATTTCTGGGTTAATTTAATCCTAATTTTTTGCCTGCACATTCAATAATGATTAAACAAATAAAAATATATATACTTTTGGTTACAGAAAAATATTTGTACAACCTATAAGAGTTGGAGAAATTTTATCGATTATTGCGATATTTAAATCATCCCAGTTTTTGTCGTCCCAGCCTCTTAAATTCAATAATACGCCTTATATAATTAAAACAAACAATTTGTAAACTTTGGAAGCTCTCAATTCTTTTTCAGTTGTTTAGACTTCGAAACACCAGAGCGTGAAAGCAGCTACCGTAAGCATGTTTCTATATAAACAAACTTTCAAATTTCCGAAGAAATTTTAATTTTAACCAATTAAATCATATTTATTTTTCAATTCTCTCCACTGTTGACCTGAATTTTAATTATTTTGTAGAAAAAAACGACGTTATTGTTTTTATTAATTCATCAATTTTAAATACGCGCAAATAAATTAAAATGTTTCTTTTAACATTAGTTTAATTAAATTTTTCGAAGTTAATAAGCCATCTTTAAACTTTCCTTTGTTTCATTTGCTGTTTGCCAATATCTTGTTTTAAAACTTATCATATATTTAACGTTTATTTATGTTTTATTACCAAAATTTAATGAGGTATAATTAAATTATAAATACAGCAAGAGTTATGACTGTAAGAGTACACTATTTTAATATACATTTATACATCTCATTTGAAATCCATGATTGGTATGTAATTAAATAAAATCAAAACTACTGTGATAAGAACTAATAATTGCTGAAATGGACGCTATTTTGCACTTTTCCGGGAAATAAAACGACATTTTATGACCTCAAGAGGATAAATTAATGTTTTGCTTTCACTTAGCCCGAGTGATTCTAGATAATAAGCTGTCAACACGATCAGAGCAGAGCGGCTATTGGACGAACTAATATATGGAAGCCCGAAACTGATATAACTCGTTAACTAGCTCTTGACCACTTAACTTTGAATTCACATAAAAATGTAAGAATTTAAAGGAGAAAAATTATAACACCGATCGATGTATTGTACAAAAAGGTAAAAGAACTTTAAATCTGATTTTGTGGGGTCTATTTGGCAATCTGAACAAACTTTCTATCTATCGTCTAAAATATTGAAGTCACGCGGAATATTAGAGACCATCTGATTAATTTTAATTAATTTCTAATTATCCGCCCTCAAAGAGAACGCTAATCTTAGTTATACCTTCAACTGGTTTATAGTCCGTAACCTCTATAACTTGGCTCTTAAAAGAGCATGGAAAAGGATTTCTCTTAGAAGTAGAAAATTTTGACCCAATTTCTATAAAATAGTAGAAAATACAAAATAATAGGATGCATTGATTATTCAAAATGTCTTACTTTAAGTGATATTTCATTTTAAAAATTTTATTTTTAATAATACAATTAGTCAATTAACACGGAGGTTGGTTAGAAATACGTGACATCTGAAAGTTTAGAGATTCCGAAAGCATGCCTCAAAAGAAGCAAATGAATCCCAAAATTCATTAGGAAATTTGAAATTTGTTAAGATAAAGCAAATAGAAATAATGAGCTTTATAATTATATAGCGGCTTCGTAAAACAGATAAAGCAATTTTAACCGCATATTTTAAATGTAATTTATAAAAGACCACGATTCTTCAAAGGATTTTATGACCAAGGATGGGGCATGGTCGCTTGTAAGATTTATAATTAAATAATTGAATGTTCATTACTTTATTTGTAAAAAACACAAAATTTGGGAACCATTGTCTTAAAAATTTTTGTTATGGACTTTTAAAGTACACGGTATCAACATTGGCATGGTCAGCACTTCATTGACTTATATAACTGTTTTAATGAAGTCCTTGAAGTCTGTGAAGATGCCATCAATAATGTACCCTGCAATTGTTAAAAAATAAAATTAATATTATAAATTTATTAATCAACTATTTCCCATTTTATACATTCAATTACTTATGGATTTATTTTTAACAGTAATGAGGGAAGATTTGAAATTCAGTGTGTCCTCTAGTGGACTGATTTTAAATAAGCCTCCTTTTAGACAAAATGTGCACTTTTGCAAGCATGCACTTTAATTAATATTATCTGGAACTTTGAAATTTGAAATTGTACTTGGGCTTGGGTGGACACTAAGACTGTAAGAGAAAACATATATGAGCTTTAAACAAAGCAAATGAATTGAAAAGCAACAAAATTTATAACAAAAAAGATTGTTAAAAAATATTTAATGATTCATTAGTGCTCATGAATACATCACATCAAAATAATATGCAACACACACATAACTGTTAAATGTTCCTTTGTCCACCGGGATGGAATTACTGGAATTAAAAAAATTATCGATATGATAAAAGTAAAATATTTATTAAGTTGTTTAACCTTTCGACAATATCATACATCAATTCGGAAAATTAGTGGTTAATTGTAAATTTTTTTGTTTAAATGTTTATGCCGAAATTTTCTGTCTTATTTTGTCAGGCTTAATGCGATAACATTAAGTAAATAGTCGACAATCTCTCCATTTATTTCATTTGGCCATGGCATCACAAAAAATTGTTTGAAGTTTTAATTATGATTAGGAGATGGCGATAAAGAGTTCAAAGTGTCTAAAATGGTGGAGGGAGTCAAGAAGAAGCAAATAATGAGTACATGGCAATATTCAGACCTCACTGATCGTTCAGAGCAATCATTCATGGTTGGTCATACCACCTCGTTTTATTTGCATCATTTTGTTGCCAAAATTACGTAAATGAAACTAGTAGCGACTTTTTGCGTTGAATTTTTGTTTAAAATTGTTTTTTCTTTCGCATCCAAGATCAAATTTTGTTATTTGTCCCCAAAGACTTTGATCTGATTGACATTTCTTCTATTATAAGCTCTTGATTAAGTGAAATTTATAATTTGTCATTTAAATTATAAGTATCATTTTTAATCAAAGCATTTTTGTATTTTATTTACAAAAATACATCATGATTCGACAAATAAACATCGATTTCAATAAAATTAAGGTCAGCGTAGAGTGTCAATAAGAATCTGAGAGGGAGTCAGGATTTTAGAGTCCTTAGGATGTTGGGGTCATAAAGTGTTCCGTTTCCTATATCTTCATAAGTAGTAAGATTCACTCTAAGATGATAGTACCTCATTGTCTGACTCACAGGTTTTTAGTCGTGATTTGTTCAAATCCCAGATTGAAAATGGCTCCCCGCTTTTTATTATCTTATTGCACACACCGTTATGCGGACGAGACTAGAGAAAAATTTTAACGGTGATAATTTAAAATATTAACAGTATATTCAGAAAAAGTATTTATATCAAGTATTAAGGAGGAAAACACTGTCGAAATGCATAAAAAATAACCTATTTAAGAATGTAACGTTAAAAATTCACGTTCATCAGCAATATTTTCCTCTATTATTTTATAATTTAGCTGTAAGTAACAGAATCATTAGCTATCTTTAAATTAAAACCAAAAATGAAATTTTAACTGTCAAATACATAGCTTTTTGAGCTCCGCTAATTTAAAATTTTTTAAACCACTTCAGATCATGTAAGATCATGCGGTTTCCCGACCTTTGAAAGAAGAAACAAATTGATGCGACGTGATTGGCCATCATAAATTAATACTTGGCCAATAAGCACTGCGGATTGAAGAAGAAATGGTTATCAGTAATCTGGAGTCCATATTATTGACTATAAACTTAGAAAAATTAAGCAGTGAACTGCAAAATAAAAGAATATTCTGCCTTCCAATCAGAAAATTAAATGAAGTAGCCTTCTGGAACCCTTTTATCAACCGCCTTTCCTAATGTCCTATTGAATTCCATCTGTCCTTTCTCAGTTTCTTTCCACTGATGAAATACCATGTGTTAGAATTCATAAAATAAAATCTCATTTGCCAATGTATAAATATATTTTTTTCCGTAAATCCAAAATAATTCATGTCATACCAATAAATTTATAATTAAATGGGAAATAAAAATGTAAAATTTATTGTTTCTTCGAAAGTAAAATCTAAATAAGCACTCGTTTGCACGTCAACTTTTAAGGAATTTCTATTTCTAGCCTAATTCACCTACCGCAGTTCCAGTCGTGCTTTTCGAGGGGAAGATTTATAATTATCCTTTGATAGAACTTATCCTAACGTGATAGGGCAATTGAGATGACCTTGTATCTACAAACTCATGCTAACAATTTGGTAAATTTATTTTTTTCAACCCTTCAAAATGCAATATTTTATGAACAAAGGGCAAAAAAATTTGGGCGAATTAACAAAAAACCCAAAAATATCACCAAAATAGAATTTCTCTTGGCGTAGGATAAAAATATGAAAGTGCCAAGATTGTAAGCTGGTGAATACCAGGTAAAGAATATTTTGCTGCCATAACCATTGGAATATAAAGTAATCAAGTTCGATTAACCAATCGCTGACAGGCATTCGTTGCAATCCAAGGCATAACTCATGAGATGTTATAGTTGGAAAATAAACTACTCATTTAGTAAATATTTTACCGTAACTCAATCGAAAAATCGAATGAAATCGGACTGCCATCTTGTTCTAAGAAATTCCTTGATACCCTTTCAATTATCAATTATCGCTTCTTATAATTGAAAAATTGAACATGCTTTGTCTCACTCCAGTCAATCACGCAAAAGGAACGGCTAATTGGATACGAAGAAAAAGAAATCGCCATTTGATTAATTTAATGTAAAAGTGCATATTCTAGTAGAATAAAAGTGCTTTATTATTATTGCAAATATATGAACTGTAAAGAAATAGAAAAGTTTGTATTTTAGTAAAAATGTGTGCATTGGTATAATGCATATTCCATTAACATGGGAAAAATTTGCCGAAATGAGATAGGAATTCGAGGTAAATATGGACGCGCAAAAAGCGCGGTTTTGTTGACCATTTATTCCGGGAATATGAAATAGAAGGGCATACATTTCATAAGGTAACTGACCAACCAGGCGCGACCGCAGCACGATACAGTTCGGTTAAAAATATCCAGGGTTCAAGCTATTCATTGGTTCAATGTCCTTTCCTATTAGTACACGAGCTGTTAAATGTTTGGTGGCAAACCAAACAAAATAAGATGATCGTTAATTGGTTTTTAAATTCTTCAATTCCACGTTTAGGAGATTTGAAACCGTTCATCTCACAACATTTTCGTATGCTTAAATATGTGCTGGTAAAATTTTTATAAACTTTCTGGATAATGTTTCCCTTTCTCCAGTACTAAATCCAGTACTTTTAATCTTAGGATTAAGAGATTAAAAGTGCATTCATTAATAGAATTTATCTTGTTTATCATTTTAATAATTAAAACTCGATTTTTATTAGGACACATAATTTAATAGGTGCATTTTTGGCCAAGTTTCTCGAAAGAAATGGTTCGCACGGGTTCAACTTTTTATTTGGTGAATTATTAATTCGTCACTAGGGAATAGGTCATATCCCTAGTGAATTATTGCATGATCCATCCTCAAACTTTTGCTGCCGTTCTGCAAACAAGGTGTGCATCTTGTTGATAATTGTATTAAATACAAAAATTAGATTCAATGGCCTTCTGACTTTATTAATAGTTATTGCTAATATCAAGCACCAGCAGTGTAATTAGTAATATTATTGCATATTTGGCACTTCTTTAGTTTCCCAGTACCACTTATATCGGTATTTAACCAAAAGACAAGTCCCATTACAACTGGAACTTTCTTGCCGCCATCAAATTTGATCTTTTAACATATTTTAATTGGTTTAGTTTAATTGGGAAAATTTCAAATGAGAATAGGAGGAATTTCGGATATTGATCGAAAAATGTGCTTAGTTTTTCTGAGTACTGTGACTGGTTAAATGAAGCTACTTTTGAGAAAAAACATAGACGCCAAATAAATAGAGCAAAATTATATTTGAGAAATGAAAGGAAAATTTCAAGGACCTAGATTTCTATTATTTTGTCAGCAAATGAGGTTAGATATTTGTGATAGTTGCTAATTTAGACGAGAGAGCAACAGAATTCGTAACCTAAAATATTTCAAGGACAAAGTAATTGTACTTAAAGTTCTTATCCGTTTTGAGGTCGTCTCAGTTACCAGTCTTCGTAAATCCAATTCTTTATTAACGTCTTTCCACAAGAGTACAAGGGTGTTATATAATGGAAGATTTAAAGCTGACTACATACTGTGAGGAAGATGGCAATACTTGTTTCTAACAGTCCACCCCAAAGGAACGGGAGCGTAAGTGCAGAGCTGTCAAATACATTCAATTGTTCGCGCAAAGGGAAGTAATACTCTACTGAGGGATTCACTGTTTCCAGGAAGAGACGATCTACAAAAATTATCAGAGTCCAATTTCAGATTTTTCATTCTCATTAAGTATGAGGATTGTTGAAGCAAAACATATTACTAGACACAAGTTTTTGAAGTACTAAGCACCAAGGTCATTAATTAAACTGTTAATAAATCTGAACCAGATCGTAGGAGCTAATATTATAACTAGCAGATAACAACGGCAAACAGTAGTTTCAGATAGTAGAACAAAGAACTTGTGTGGGCCAAGGTGCATTTATTATTCTAATAAAAGTATCGTATCATGCATTTGTGTTGATTGATCTTTACATGTAGATGTTTAAATTTGTTTAAACATATTTAATTTTGAATCTATTTAGATCTTTTCAAGTTATCATTTACATTATTAAGAAACGTAGTTATATATCGTGCCTATAACATAGGAAAATATCTTAGGACACACTTTATCCGCCTTGGTGATAGATCAAAAAATATTACTGAACTTTCCATCAATAAAATGACTTTCGGGCTGGATGACAATAAAATCTCCCGGTCTAATTTATACGGTTCTAATTGTCTCTCATAAAACTTAAATTTTATTATCGTTTCACGCTTTAATATCATGAAGAGATAAAAAATTAACATAAGTAACATAAGCTGTTCTATTTATAATGAGACCAGCTTATCCATTTGTGATCCAATAAATCAATAGGTTACGAGGTCAGGAAATGTGATAACATATGCTGACACCCAAAATAATTAATGAGAATACAAATTTTTACGCAGTATCGATTTGTGATAAGCTACATTTCATCTAGATGTCACTGGTTCTATTTTTGGAATAGGAGAGTGAAATGAACATCTTTGCATTCGTTGAATGCATCGCAGAGCCGCCAAGATTGACTACAACAGCATTAATAACGTCATTTTTTATATCCTGTCAAATCTATTTGGTTACTTACTCAAAACACTTAAAATTTGGAGAAAAAGTTCAATTGATCTATTTTTTGACTGTTGGCATGTGTCATTTCTAGACAATTTAAAAATATGAGTACAGGATAAAAGCCACAAGCTAAATGAGTGTGAAAACCAACGGGAAGGATTTCAAAACATCAAATTAAGAAAACTTCTTGCTCTGAGAAGAATCGGGATTGTAAGAAATGGAGTGATTTTTAAAAGTTAAATACAAAACAACAATGAAAAATGTCTCTTTAAAATTCAAACTAATGGGACTCAGGAGAAAAGAAAACTTGAGGTGCTCCTAATTACATGTGCGGTTATTTATTTTTGAAAATTTCAGGTAAAAAATCGGTATGTTTTGAAAATGAAAGCGCATGTACATTTCGGAATTGGACTGAATGTTTACCACAATGGTTTGATATTTACGAATATTTTGTTTAAATATTACAGTGGTCACGTGGTTTTCATAGGCATTCTTTGTCCGTAATTGTCTGAAAACATATAAAATAGAAGTGTTTTAGTACATTTTAAATGTTAAAATGAGTTCCTTTTTTTCAAATCTAACATTAATTGTATAAAAAAGGAATAATAGGGTTCACATTATTCATGTTTTAATAATTTGAATCAGGGAGGTTTAATAACCACCTTTTCAGCAGTTTGACAATCTCTTCCATCTATATGTTGCAATATCTGGTTCTGCAGGTTATGTTCAATGAAAAAGTTAACTTTATTCCAGTGAGTGGTCATGAAATTGTACATTTGACTGCATAAAAAATTAAGAAGTTGTTGGATGAATCCCTCTTCTGAAATATTTTATCTTACAGTTTTCCTAATTATCACCAAATTAGACTATCTTGTCCTCATAAGTTACCCCTGTAGACCGTTAACCATTCCTGTGACCCAAGCATTCCATAAACAAACATCGTGTGTCCTCAGCCGGCCTATGTCTCATC
>CAADRB010000016.1:2691377-2707455 GCA_900708905.1 Hymenolepis diminuta
GGAAAAGGTAAACATACCTCAGACGATAGTAGCAGACACCGTTTAATCAACCAGTCCTGTCTGCACCGACCCTTCCTTTTCCTACAATCATTCCGACCAATTAAGCACGCATGCAACCATATCCTTATGCGTGTCCGCACCCAAAGTGTTGATTATAAATAACCTCCACACACACACAGGACACAGGGTGGACCCCAGCTAGACTCCAGCTCGCCAGTCTCATCTCTCGTCGTTCAATCCTCCAGTTCCCTAATTTTCCTTGAGACTTTGTACTGAGCTTACTCAACATAACTTGGTCTACACAATCCTTGGTGTTCTTTATCTTTCATTTACTGTTAGTCATCTGCCGCTACATACTGGCGACCCTAGCAGGACCTCTACAAATTGGTGACCTTCAACAATCCGGTGCCCCGCTACAAAGTAATCACTTAATTACCTTCTCCCGTATTTGTCTGTTGTACCCAGTAAGAATTTGTTTAACAAAATTTGATTTAGCAGAGTTCGGTTAGTAGCAATACCAATGCTTGTCTTTTAAATTTACTCTTTACATCTTTTTAAAAAAAAACAAACTTTTATAACAGTGTGGCTCACTCCATTAAATCTAAAACTGAAATTTCACCGTTAAACATATAAATTATAAATACAATAGTGTTATAGCAAAGAGGAATTAATAAGAGAGGTTGCACTCCGTATATTACAAGCGGTCTCTAGAATTGTTGATTCTTGTCACATATGAAATTATGCCTCATTTAAGGGCTTTTTAATAATTTCCATGTGAATGTTTTGCCGTTATGACTATGTAAAATAAAGCCCTATTGCAGGGGTTTTTCTATGATCTACATCTACGAGGCGTTTTCTATCAATTTCTTTTTAAAAAAAGACGCTTTAATAAAATTTCCATTATATTTCTTTCACCAGAGAGTTAATTTCAAGTTCAAATCAATTTTCACGAATTTCTCCCGAGCAATCAACCATTTTAATTCACCCTGGCTGAAACTACCTATTTCAGTAACCAAGACTTCCTGTTAAAATACCCTTTTTTTGATTAATGCTGATTTGTCAGCCAGGTTGAACAGTAGCCTTGAAATTGCGTCATGTTCTGATTTTAAGCCATCTTAGTATGATTGGGCTTCGGAACGACTTTTCAAAAATAAAAAAATCCGACGTATTCCGGCCAATCAACGCACGCTGCTAATTGAAGCAAAGTCAAACAAATAATTTCCTATATAGCAACTTCCTTATTCTTCAGATAATTACTGGCTAACATCCCTGGCCACCTCACTCTCTGCATTACGCTAAATGCGACATTCATTATTAATTTATGATTTTAAAATTGAATTTTCCAATGGTAAAGAACTTAATAAAATCCCAAAAATTAATGTTTATTATTACATTTTTTGTTAAAAACATTAACGTTTAGACACGAGGTAAAAATATTTCTTCTCGTTTGTTGGCACAATCATGAATATATAACGTTTTTAAAATAAGGTTGGTTTTCATAGGGGATTTAAATCAAATTTTTGAGGAAGAAATGAGTATCATCCTTATTTATTGGGTAATTTGATGACGCCTTCAAAGCGAGTGGTCACGAGATCAAAACCCATCTGCGCACACCCATTTTGAATTTTGACCAACAAGAAAGTTGGAAGAATGTGAGTTTCTCATAGGAGCAGCTAGGCGATGTTAAGATGGCTTATCACTCTCTGACCATTCTATTTATATTGTATTTTCAGTGAAGCTGTTCTTAAATACCCTCGCTCAGTCTAAAAGCAAGTCACTGTCCATTCACCATTCCACATCATCTTTCGCTTCACGAACCTATGGAATGATTCTGTAAAAATAATGCATCAAAATTTTTCAAATATATCCACATTTGATTCTGAATTTTAAATGACCTTAAAATGATTGCAAGATATCCTCAACCTCTTTTTACCTATACTTAAGTTCACCTTTCATTAATTGACGGAGAAAAGTACGTTCAAATCACCATTTTCACTTCAATTAGCTTTATTCTCCAAAAAATAATACTTTCTGGTCATTTGCTTCAAATATTCTTTAAAATATTTGCAGTTAGAGCTTCTATTTTATTTCAGTGAAGTTTGCACTTACTGTAAAAGACCTTAAGAAAATTTTATTCCTTTACTAATGCTGAGAACATAAAATTTGAGAATCAGTAGGTCAGACTAGAAGGCTGCATGGTCAAATCACGTCAGGTTCACCAATTTGTTGGAGGTGAGATAACAACGCACGCTTATCAGTTACCGGTTCCTACGCTTTCTGCTCACCTCCTGCCTTCCTCAGAACGTTCCTCTCTTTATCTCGCTCTGTCACTTGTTTCAAACTCATTGTAGCTTTTTTGAATACATTTTGCTCTAATCAACTCTTGGTATTCTGCTTCACACTTGTTGTTAGCTCTTATTCAAACAGCTGCGGATTGGTGATTGTTATTGCTGTTGTAATTTGTTAGCTGTGAATCGTTGGTCGTTATCTCAACTCCAACAGACTAATACTTGATTCTTAAGGGTCAAATATGGCAACTAAAGGTCATATTAATTTCATAACGGAATTCCATGTGGTTTTTTAGTGCACAAGTGTCTACTTAGATCCAGTTTAAATTTTGAACTAAACTTAAATATATATGTCTTTTTCCTATTCTTTTTCCATAAATACAAATGAGAAAGTTCTATTTCATTGCGACAAGACCCAATATTCCAGGATCTAGTTCCAAGATTCCCGACTTGGAGAGTGCTCCAAGCTTGTGTGTGCAAACCTGCAGTTCACCTCACCATTCAAATCCATTTTATGTGTTCAAACTTGATCGGCCAGTAGTTTAAGTTAAATTTATAGAACAAGTGAAAGTCGTTATATGTCATTATTACGTTATATTATAAATAGTTTTAGAGGTTACATTTCATCCATCACAATTTTACAGCACCTGCAAACTAAATCGTTGGGTTACTGGCGCATGGCACAACGTTCTGCCACTGTTAATCCTCATTTAATAGTTTATTTGAAAATGAAGTGAAATGACACTGAGGGATCGATCACTACAGACCCATTGGCCATCTAGCCGCTGATTGATGCCTTAGTTCAAATAACTATGTGAAGAGAAAAACCAAATTTTTTGGCATTAAGTGGAAGATGGTTAGATCTGAAGGAACTCTCACTTAAATAAGCATTCGATCTGATGAATCTTTAACTTAAATTAAGTAGGATTCTCAAAATTTTCCCATTCTCACTGCCACTCTAGGAATGATATTAAAAGTAAAAAACATCCTATTTATGAATTTTTAGTTGTTGTGTGTTTAAATTTTCCTCATAATGAGTTAAAAATTTATAAACAGGAAAGATGAAACATTGTGAAGCTTTTTGTCTTTTCATTGAAACTCAAGCATATCCTCCGGTTCACTATAATGTCTCTCACTTTTCGTCATTGCTAGTAGAGATTCAATTGTTTATACGTCGAGAAATAGTATAATTTTCGAGCTGTTATTCTTACAAATTTTAATTAAGCAGGAATATACATTATAGCCGAAAGATTATGGATATTCACTTATAAAGAGGTCAAACTATGTTCAATACGTTGCTTTTAATTAGATTTTTGTTGGGGTTTTAAATTTGAGCACGACAAACAGACCCATTCTAGACATATTTGAACAAAATCTACAAGAAAGTTATATAATACTTTTGCTTCTATCAGTACTTTTAATTTAGTGTCATACTGCTGTATTCGTATGGAGGTTTATTTAGAGGAGAAACCAAAAAACACTTCACTTTTACACTTATTATTAATTAAAGCTGCCATTAAATCGCTCACCTGATTTTATTATTAAAATGATCTGTTAATATTTTATTACTGAAAATCGCTTTATTTCTCTTTACTTATCGTTCATTTGTTTTACTGTTGACTCAGATTTTGTCACAAATGTGTGCTGATGGATCGATCGCGTTTGCTATTCTATAAATAAATTTACATTAGCAAAGTGTTTATTTTGTTAGCAAATGTATTTTCTCTGCACCAAGGAATAAAATTGTATTTCAATATTAAAAATATGCACTTAGTAGTTCTTTGCATGTATTGTGTCCTATTTAGCCTTCAAATTATAGCCAAAAAGGTCAATCAAATAAACAGCCATATTCTATGGAATTACTGCATTAAAACAAATGAAAAAAACCAAATTTCTGCTAAATATTCATGTGATCTTGTTTAAAATTGGATAATTTAAATGCATTGTCTATTTAACATTATTCGACTAAAGTGAAAATAGATTGCGGAGCATAATTGAACATTCATTTTCGGTTATTTCATTACGGATATAATGTGACTGTAAGCTACTGGATATCATTCACGATCAGTCTGACCTCTTAACCTTCGAAGGAAAATAAAATTGAGTAGCTAAAGGACCAACATTAAACGATCAATTAGCAGTCGACATTAGTGAAGAGAATGTGCAGCATCCCAGGAAACGAAAAATATATAAAATACCTTAATACCTTGGCTTTGCTCTTATGATATATGTTTCTCCCCCTCCACCCATTTTTCTCCCTCTTAGACTTTCTGAATAGTAATATTTATAGTTCATAGTCGTGGCAATGTTCTAGGTCTTGATGCAGGTCAACCATTTGAGACTCGAAAATAAATCAATTTTATTTATTTTAAATTTTAAATAAATTACTTTCTCTCTTAATGCCCATTTATGTAAGATTGATTACATAAGATTAGTGCATCCTGTCTATATATATATATATATATATACCCATATACAACAGTCAAATGATTTGTTTCCTGTGCGTTTCAGATTTAATGTTTCTAGGAAACATGACCGGTTAAAAATGTTGGTTATATGCATTTATTAAAAACAAATAGGACATTAAGCACTAACAAAACGTAAATCTAATCAAATGTTATTTGAAGAAATATTTTTTAGATCAACGATAGCGTAAAATCTAATTATATTAATAATTTAAGTTAAGGTTTGCAAAAATGAATGACAAATAAGATTTAAATGTTGCAGCAAGTATTAATTCTCAATTATTTAATAAACAATGAAAAAGTGGATAATTTACATTGCTGGAGTTAAATAACAACCAACGGTTTGCAGCTAACAAATTACGACAAATAATTCGTAGCTGTTTGAGTAGGAGCTAACAACAATTGTGAAGCAGAACACCAAGAGTTGAGTAGACCAAACATGTATTCAAGGAAGCCACAATGAGTAACAGAGAGAGGGGGAGAAAGAGGGAGGCAGCGTGCTGGGGAAGAGAGGAGATGAACAGGACGTGTGGGAGACCTCACTGATCAGTGTGTGTTGTCTGGAAAAACAAGGGTAGCTTTGTATGAGTCACTTGAGTAAGGCCACGCCAGAGCATGAGCGCAGATGTGCTTTTTATGTGAAGCAAGGCGGTTATAGAAAAGAGGGGAATTCGATGGACGCGTTTAGACATGTCAGACAGGGGTTATGCGTGATGGGGACATAAATGAGGTCGCTCCAACTTCGTTGGCGGAAAAACTGAGATATTATCGTGGAGAATGCGAATAAAAGGTAATTCTGGAAAATGCATAAAAAGTTATCCTTCAACATCTTGGTTAATGATGTGCCGGAATTTTGTTATTTAAAAATTAATTGAATAATATTTTAAGGTAAAATTCATTAATAAATAAGCTGTATTTTGCCATATTTTAATTAATTTTGGCTATATGTAACATCATTAAAGAGTCAATTAGGGTCGGACTGGAAGGGATTTTATATATCATTTTATAAATATTTCTCCATAATTTATATTGATTAATACTACAATTAAATTTGTTTTTTTTGTTAATCTAAGCAAACTCAAAATTATGAATTTGTTTTCTTAATTTTGACGGTAAAATACGAAAGCACATGCTTACTGATTGTGTTGTTTAAAACAATAGTCACATTTTCTGGAATTATAATGAACAGGTCTTTTTATTCTTCTTTTGTTTAAATAAACTTAAATGAACTGGAAAAAATAAAAGAAACTTAACTGTGCGTTGTAGTAGGATATATTGTAGAATGCAAAATGTAAAACTGATGGCAGATTTATTGCTTTAGTTTACTTTTTGAAATGGTCAAAAGGTCATTCATCTGTGATTGGATATTTTAAATAAATTACCCAAATTCTTATGTATATGTAAAATATATTGAAGCCCATTTTATGAATCAAGAGAAGTAAACCAGTTGGATTAACTGTTGACAGCACAGAAGACATCGGTTTAGTAGATGATCTCGTTGCAAACAAAATTGGCAGAAACAGAAGGAGGTAGTAAATAAAAGGTTAGTTTAAACACTTATATATTTATCCCAAAATATGAAATCTGATTTTTTTACATTAAATTACAAATATTCATGTACTTAGCAAAATTAAATATTGAAATGTGTGAATTTTTGCAATGTCATATTCCATTTACTTTCAGCTGAATGACTACAAAACACGGTTCACTGGATCTTGCTATTCACGGGTTATGTTTGCGAATGAAACTCTAATCGCTGCAATAATGTTAATAAATGAATATATCACAGCGACTCTCTCGAAGGGCAAAGCAGACAACCAACTGTTGAAAGCATCAACATAAATAATTGACGGAAAATAGGGATACTCGACAAATTTGCCAAATACAATAGCTCCATAAAATATTCCATCTCGTTGTCATACGCATAAACTCTGGAAGAGTTCAAAGGTGAAAAATCAATCAGCATCTGTCAACTTTATCAGAAGGCAGACGAATTTATATTCCATTACTTCCTACTTGTTACCTGATCCAGAGCGCGCAGAGCTCTTACAGTGCAAATAAATTATTAGTTTTTAATCAATTAGATTTATTTAAAGCAATTTCAAAGAATTCAGATCCATTTTAATTAATTGCATTCAAAAAACTAGTAAAAAAATCCTTTTTTAAACGTTAAAGTATAAATTTCTAGACATGGAAAAATAGCATTATCAGTATTGGTCGACGACTCTGAGATCACAGGACCGGTAGGGGACAAGACTTACTAAGTATTTAATCATTTTTTTACCAATTCACTAAATATTTAAAAATGATTAAATTATCGTCTTTATGGCTGGAAATAATGAAAAGAGTTAAAATGAAGTAGCAAAAAATAGAAGAGTTTGTGAGAAGAAAAACAGGCGTGGAATGAACACGTTTATGGCAAAGTAACGTTCTTTGACAATCCCTAATTAATATTATAGATGCAGTTTAGTCACAGAACTGTGAAATTAATCGATATTATTAATATAACAATAGGTTCAAATGTAGACCTTATTAGCGCAATATTTGTGAATGTTTAGAACCATGTTCAAATCCACCATTTAATGGTATTAAATTGATCCCAGCTCATTAACGATTAGAGTAGTTTCATTTGATCACACTACAATATAGTTGGCAAATAAACAAAAATTTAAAATTTTGTGCTCTGAAATTGATTGAGAATGAAGTACCTGTCGTGCTTTTCATAATATTATTTTGCTCTGGTCTTACGGAACTGTTTGTTTGGAAATAAAACAGCTATTATTCTTCAGCAACTTTGGCCACCAACATCAACTTGAAGAACGGGCATAAATATATTCAAAATCTAAAACGTTCGTATTTAAATATAAGTTTTTGAAATTTAAACAAGGGCTATTTAAAAGAGATTTTTCTGGTGATTCCGAGTGATCTTTCACACTCGTTCAATTGTTTAATGAATTATGGATAATATTTATTCAGATTTGATTTTGAAAGGGAAATTAAAAATTGTATATTCCAGTTGGGAATAATTTTCATATCTTTCAAAGTAGACTACATTTCATGTGATCATATTCGAATCACGCAATTATGTTGGCAACTAAAAATTTAGACTTGTGAGATTGGGTAGTAAAACACGATTATTCGTATTAAAATGGTAAATTGAAGAAATATTTAACAATCATTAAATGAGGGAAAGTAAGTGAAGTTCAATAAGTATAACTGAAACCAGAAGAGGGGATGATATCGACGGTGACAAAAGTGCTGCTTCATTTTTTTGGATTGGAGTTGTAGAATATTCACTGAATGGTCTACTCACTGATTCAAATTCAATTTTTATAAATCGGCCGCTGGGTTATTGGCTAACTTCTTATCCCCAACCCACGGCCCTCATTGACCGGATGTTTGATTATCATGGCCGATCTTGCCCCTTCTGTTCACTTTCTCTTTCATAGATCGATAGGGAGACAACAGATCCAATTTGCTCAAAATAAAATGCTGTGCCGTCTGGCAGCTGGGAGAATGTAAAATCTAATTTGATTTTTAAAATGCATTACTCCAACTACAATCACTATAATGAAAGAGGGTACATATAAAGTTCGATGGATGTAAATTACTAAAAAGACGGTTGCATCGTTACTTTTTCTCATTTCAAGTCTAAAGATAGAAAATTTGTTAATTATTCTTATTTGCCGGGGAAACGAGCAAATGATAAATCTTGCTTTAAATGAGGCCCTTAAGCCGATATAAGTTTGTTTCATTTTGTTTTTACATTACTTATTTAAATTACTATGAAAAAATTGACGTATTATTATAGTAAACGTCAGGGTCTTAAATTTTATTTCATAAGTTAGAGTAATATTATATAAATATTAACGTTCCAAATGAAGTAATTACATAGAACTGTTGCCAATAGCATTGCACTAAACAATTGCGAAAGTACCCGATAAAAAGAAACAGTGCAGCTCGTGATAAACTGTGGATGAAATATGAGAATGTGATGTTTTTTGATAATTGAAAATATTTAATTAATGAGAAATGTGCCATTTATATACAGATTATGATATTATAATATATCCAATATTTACCTTTGAAGGATAACTCTCTATGCATTTTCCAGAATTACCTTTCATTCGCATTCTCCACGATAATATTTCAGTTTTTCCACCCACGAAGTTGGAGCGACCTCATTTATGTCCCCATCACGCATAACCCCTGTCTGACATGTCTAAGCGCGTCCTTCGATTTCTCCTCTTTTCTATAACCGCCTCGCCTCGCATAAAAGGCACATCTGCGCTCATGCTCTGGCGTGGCCTTAGCCAAGTGACTCATATAAAGCTACCCTTGTTTTTCCAGACAACACACACTGGTCAGTGAGGTCTCCCACACGTCCTGTTCATCTCCTCTCTTCCCCAGCACGCTGCCTCCCTCTTTCTCCCCCTCTCTCTGTTACTCATTGTGGCTTCCTTGAATACATGTTTGGTCTACTCAACTCTTGGTGTTCTGCTTCACAATTGTTATTAGCTCTTACTCAAGCAGCTACGAATTGGTGACTCTTATTGCTATCATAATTTGTCATCTGCAAACCATTGGTTCTTATCTAACTCCAACACCTTCTACATATATATAGTCATAAATATCATCGATGATTAATAAAATAGTTATTGAATTAAATTGTACACACGCATTTAAAAAGTATCTTATTTTAAAAATTCAACTGAAAAACACCTTTTTGTGAAACTGAAATATAAAAGTGAAAGAATTTACAAGCAAAATTTAATATTTAAGTTGCATTATGATGTGCAAAGCACCATAAGGTACCAAAATTAGCCAATACTACCATTAAGAGATTTTATCAAAACCCATAAAAACCGAGAATTTTTCGATCCGATTGTATCTCATTAGCTTCAAATAAGAGATGTATGCATATTTTGTATTCTGACTTGCTATATCATTTGCCAACCAATTATTATGCCAATTTTTTAATCGATTGATTTAAATATTTTCAACTAACTTTTCAATAACAGGAAAAAATTTTTGAATTGTACGTTTTGTTAAACAAAGCATGAATCTCCATCCTGCTTAACATCCTACCAATTTTGCATACCAAATTTAGTATGTGAACTGACGGCGAATATTATTGATTGGGTTCGAATTTCTGTTATTTCGTCGGTTTCCTCATATTCGTTTTTCATTGGCCCTCAGTTATTATTGTTATATAAATTTACAGTTATTTATTATTTACAAATTACTTATGTACAAATAATTATACATTATTAAAAAAATTAATAGCAATTGTTAAAAACATTTTCCATTACAAAGAAAAGCACAAAATATGTATTAATGTAAATGTCGGTATAAAAATATGCATAAACTAACAAACCTAAATTTTGTAGCAAATTTTTAATGTTAAAATATTTGATTGGAAGAAAAATATATTTTCTTTTAAATAACCGTCGTTTTAGCTATTCAACTTTATTGATTTTCGTATTTATTCATATATCTAGTGTTATTCACTAGATCCTATCATATCTAACTAATGACAAATTCGTTTGTTAAAATTTCATAATCGAAAGGCGATTTTGACAATATAATAGGTAAATTTTACCCTCCAGCATATTGAAGAGAAATTTTCTGTACTTTAGTATTCATTTTCGGCACTAAATCATCTTTGAATTGTTTATTCGCGGAAAGATTCTCTTTCAGCAGTCCTGAACTCAAACTAGTCACCAAAATTATAGATCTGATGGCGCAAGAAATAAGAGCAGTGGTCACACAATCTGCCTTTTCCTTTTTGTACCTAATACTAAGATTTTAAATTAATAGGACTTACCAGAGCTCATGTATTAGTCAGTAACAATACCGACGATCAATATAAAGTTCAAAATTATTTAATTAAAAGTTACGCTATCTTGGCCGGTCAAAATTTGATAATTGTACAGGTTTATGCATATTGGTAAAAAATCTTGATTTGAGCCTTTATTTAATTGAAAAAGAGAAGGATTTTCATTATAATTCAACAAAAGTGACGAAATATCTTTATGCATATTTTTTAGTCTCGCCATGGAAATGCCATGTAAACTGCTGAAAGTCGGGTAAGATCGCCCCCCTTTCTTAACCTTTGGAGGACAAATTTAATTGAAGTGGCAATCTCAATCATCACAATTAAAATAACCAGTCGATAAAATCGAATGCCTGGGCCAGAATTTTCTAAGTAATCTATTGGATAAATCATGATATTTGAATTTTTGAACGTGAACTGCCTTAAAATTAATTATTATACCCTGAGTGTATTTTCGGGGTTTTCAAATCCTCTCCTTCTTATAATTTATACAATTTACAGCTTACCGATCTCTTCTGCTTGCCCTCAATGAAAAACTGTGATCTTCTGTGCTGTAAGAGGTTACGAATAATTTGATCAGCTATCTAATTGTTAGAGGAAGACATTTTTTCGATAGAATTAGTTACCATTTTTGATGGGTTCGAAGCGGGGAATACGCTAGCCCGTTTTTAGTATTTTCAGAACTCACTTGTGAAGTAAAATGAATAAAATTGCTTTAGATGCTGACTTTCATATTTTAGCTATTTGAATTCATCTATTGTTTTTGTAATCCTGTAATTTGCAAAACATTTCTTTTTCATCAGATAGCTGAAGACTACGCCCAAAATTGTTTAAGTTAATTAAAGATTGATGTTGATGCTACTCACGCTCTAAGGCATCCGTTTCTTTTCTAAAGAGATAGACTTCAGAGCTTGGGATACTATTGTATTTTAAACGGTGATCAATGATGAAAAATGATAGGTTACTACTGAATATAACCGGTGCATATTCCTGAAGAAACAATCTTCTTTCTGTGTTCATTTTAACTAATTTTACATCACCAGTGCTAAGTAATTTGTTTATTTTCCTGATGGTCTCAAAAAACGTGTGTTTTGAGTAAATTCTTATTTTTTATATTATCTTGCCTTTACTGTTGAGGACATGCATTTTCGAGTATACTTGTCAAGTTCTGTTCAGACCTCCACACCCACTCTTAGTTATTTAGGACCCCTTTCTCAACCATAATTTTCAAATTTTTCATCTTTTGGACGATTGGTTCTTTTTTATACAATATTGTAAACTTCTAAATCTCTATCCTTGTTGTAACTATAGTAATGCAATATATTTGTTACAGGAACATATTAAACTAATTGATGAGTTTATGAGAGAAATCTTTTTAACTTTCAGTCGCTTAGAAAAAGGACACATTCCCACCACTTTGGGGAGCTTCCTTCACAGTTAATTAATGATATTTCTGGAATTGAAGCCATTCCGTTTTTCGAAAATCATTTTTTAACTTTGCTTATGATATATCAAACTAACACATCACTTTTCAGTTGGTAAGTAGTAGAAAATATGATGCAAATAAAGGGAGGAGATATACAGAAGCATAACATAACAAATAGATAATCAAAGGTGGTTTGATCAAACCCAACTAGGCGTATTTCATACTGTTTTTATTTAATTACAAATTGTGCAGGGCACTGTTAAATAGTTAAGAAAGAATATCAATTTTGAGAGCTTTTTTAACCGGTAGATTGTCCACCCTAGATACAGTTAGAAAGTTCTCTGTAAACTCTAGAATTCACTCATTAATGAATTTCTAAATTTTGTCTACATTAAAGACCAATAAATAGCTGCAAACTATTTTTTTCAACTAACACGTAATTTAAATCCCGCCTCAAAATTGACAGAATCAAACAAATCGGGCGCAAACTGAATAACAAAGTCTTATAATGACCGCGTGGAAGCACACCTTCCTTGTTTAAGCCCAACAATCTTCCTTTTGACAAATGCCATAACTTCATTTTCTGTTAGAAGTGAAGTGCGAAGCAAGTAAAACAAGATTTTAAAATGCTTTATTACTTTTTCTGGGTCTTTTGTGTCCGTTGGATTAAACACTCAGTGTAGTCTACGGCTTTACGCCCAAGCAGTCTGAAGGATGAATCCATTCTTCTCCGAAATATTCGTCTTACGTTATCCATAATCATCATCAAATTTGATTATCCTGTCTTTATAGAAACCTCTGTAAACCTTTAACCTTTCCTGTGACCCAAGCACTCCATAGACAAACATCGTGTGTCCTCAACTGGCCTATTTCTCATCGATCGGAAAAGGTAAACATACCTCGGACGATAGTAGCAGACACCGGTTAGTCGGCTTTGTTATTAACCAGTCTTGTCTCCACTGGCCCTTCCTTTTCCTACAATCGTCCCGACCAATTAAAGCTCGAATACAATTATATCCTTATGCGTGTCGATTATAAACAGCCTTCCATCAGACACACACACACACCAGGGAACCTTAGCTCGTCAAACGCATCTCCCGTTGCTCAATCCTTTTCCAATTCTCTATATTCCCCTAGAGACTTTGTACTGAGCTTTGTTCAATACAACCTGGTCAATGCAATCCTTGGTGTTCTTTTTCTTTCATTTACGGTTAGCAATCCACCGCTACAAGTCCTTCAGCTATTCTTGAGCTATTGCGAACGGTGTCAATAACTTATACAATCCTGAAATAACAATGTTTCTTGTGTTTTTCATTTACTCCAACCACAGACTAGCGTTATTGGAACCAAATCATTATGAGAAATGTAATGACCTCAGAGAAAGAAATTTTATCCAATGATTGTTTTATAGACCAACGTAAAAGTCACCTAATTTAGAGATCAAGTAATCGATTCTCATTACGATATATCTAGTGAAATGGATGGCTAACAGCACCGGCTATTTCTCTTCCACAGAAGGGTTGATAGATCGCGAGCTTCGTCAGTAGAATGACTCTCTGATGACTTTTCATTACCCATTTCCATTCCTGTTAACACTTTTGTAAATAGGCTTACATAGTTCTGTTTTAAATTATGCTGGTGTTTTAATGTTATTATGATTTAATCTTTTAGTTGGCGTAATTTTTTTATTTTCATTTAATAAAGTATTTATTTGAATTAATTATCTTCTTTTTCAAAATAACGTGATTATGTGTCCTTACAGACATGTTATTTCTTCGATTACTTAGTGCAAACGAATATCTTTGTTGCATCTATTGTCACCAAACTAATTAATTTCTGGTTCTGATTAAGACAAACTTGATGTTTTTTACTAATGTATTTAGTAATAGCTATAATCTTTCCTCTTAAGCATTTTGCTTACTGGCTGATTAAAAACAGTTCTGATAGGATGTTGTAGCGGATGCTGCACCAATATGTCTTCTTATTCCACCTAAGTAATCCTCCTAAGCAGTTCAAGCAGCTTCTAACAGTCCTCTTTTATCAATTTACTCCCAAATTAGACTAGACTATGCTAGTCTAGCTAGACCATGCCCAAAGTGGGAGGAACCAGAAAGATGCTGAGTGGAGAGGGTTTATTGATAACTTCCTTGTTACGGTGAGTCAAAAGCTTAGTAATTAAATGCAAAACCACGTTAGACTGGAGGGATCTTGATTGCTGATTGATTGAGGAGGTCTCTGCATACACGGCCGCGCTTGTTCTCTACGCGACTGGTTACATCTCCGCACTTCCCAGAAAGTTCTAGCGCAGGTGATTCAATCAGCCTTGTTAGCCTTCTGAGCCCCAAATTCGTCCCAATTTATTTTTACTACCGAAATCACAAGATTTTTTTGTTAAACAAACACATTCACAAAGTGTACTATTTAATCTACTTTCTTTGGAGAGTTTAACCTCAAAAATGTCATCAAATCCATCACTCATTTGTCTTTAGGACAGTAAACAAGGAAAGAAATTCTTATGTCTAAGATGAACTAGGCGCTTAAACCCAATTTTACAGATAAATGCAGTTTTCTTGATTATAAGCTGGATTTTAATTAACGTGACTATAAAAATGCACAAATTTTAAACTTTTACGAGTATTTTATCTATTATTTAAAATAATTTTGGTAAAATATTCATGGGGTTAAGTAACCGGTGTACCACCTCAATTTGCTTTTTGAAAATAAGATTTTCGTTTTATTTGTTGCCACAGTGTTTACTCGCATTGGATTTTAATATATATGCGGTTATATGAAGGACAGACGACGGATTCAATGTAATCCACTGAATGAAGTGCAACTTTGAGTAGCTTTGGAAATTAATAGTTACCTCAGATGAGGAAGCATGACATTTGATTAGTTTCTGTCTAGTGTTTAATCCGGAAAGTTTAAATTGCCAGTAAACTTGTTCTGTTTTTGTGTTAAGCAAGTTTAAACAAGTCGCTCAATTAGGAAAATTCTAATTTTGTGCACATTTTCAATTACGAAAAAATGTGTTTGGAAAGAAAATTGCTGAGTCGATACTGAAATATAATTTCAGTAATATAGAGGAATTTGGTAGGGGAAGGCCTGAACATCTCACTCATTTTTCTCATCGGAAATTCAAATACGCAAATCTGTTAACACACCGGTTGTGCCAAGCCGCATTTTAGTGAAATATACAATTTTCCGTTTTTTTTCAACAAAAAAGTTTTGTGCTTATCAACTAAAAACTGTCGTCTTATTTTTTAAACGCAATGAGTTTCTTAACAATTTCTTAATTCCAAATTTTTCTTCATTTCAGGCAAAGCAAATTTTAACTTTATTTTCTAAAATTTACGCATAATTTGTTCGATGTAATTTGAATAAAAACTTTTCAGATATATTAGAGAGAATTTTGCTGCTTCCGTCCCATCATCAATGATCAACACGGGTTCTCAAGTGATTAAGTCACATGCCAGTTGTTGATACAAGCTGATACAATTCAAACCTAAATTACAGGTCCTAATCAGTGAGATAAAGTATTGTTAAATGTTTTGCTTCAAAATATTGTTTATCGACCCATCAAAAATTAAATAATTCTTCCAATGCCAGTTCATTAAGAATTGCAGGTTGTGATAATTCTTAAACATCAGGTTGCAACAGAAGATCTGTGCATTTATTTTAATTTGAATTAAAGTGAAAATTTTGACATAAATTCACTTATTTGTTTAGTGTTCAACACAGTCACCATTTTTATTAATTACATCTCCTCATCTTCCCATCTTCCCATCTTCCCATAAGCTTTCTCACTCATTCTTCATAGAATTTTGCCAGTTTGGACTCTAAAAAGAAACTAGCCCCATTTCCACCTCTCCTCTTGATGTAAGCCTTTGTCCCATTCAGTGATTCTGTAAGCTCTTGATGAGGTGAAAATCGGTTGGGGCAACCGAGACGGGAAGAATATAGTGGGTGATGCATGATTTCCCAACCAAATTCTCCAACGACATTTTCGGTTGCTCTTGAAGTGTGGGATCTGGCATTGTCATGGTGCAGAATCACTCCTTTT
>CAADRB010000017.1:0-72312 GCA_900708905.1 Hymenolepis diminuta
TTGGTCAATCGATCTGGATTACTGAGAGCTTCAAATGCCTTTTGAGAATTTGGAATTAATCCAGCCTGAAGGAGAGAGGCTGAGCGTGCTTTAAACTGAAGTGATGCGATGATTCGATCTATTTTGGGACGTGTTATATGCTTCCATGGTGACCGGTAGATTATGGAACCGGTAGATAAATTATTAGAAGAAGCGTGACCAAACATTCCGATTAGATGATAAGATTTGGGATAAACGTTCCTGTGAATTGCATCACTGTATGCATAGGCTCCAACTTCTCCTACGCCTATTAGCTGGAGACCAGATGCATAATCGGGTAGTGGATCGATGAAATTGAGGACCACATCACCATGAAGAAACCTTCTACCGATTACTGAAAATATATGCTACAATAAACAATAATTGCAAACCTAGTGGATTGTCTACGAAGTCAATCTCAGTAGCAATTGAAGGTAGTTTAACATCATCACTTTTGGTTAAAACTCTTGTGCGGATGCGCTCAGTTTCCCATGGTAATTTATTAAATTCTAAAGAAATTGCTTGCCAATATCAATTTACCATTGGCTATCTTTTTTGCCAATCGGCTTCTAAATTGTGCTATTTCTTGACCTGGGGGTTTATAAACTGATAGCAGTCCCTGTAAGCAACGAAAAAGTTCAACTCTCCTACTCATCAGAACCAACTGGCAAAACAATGCCCTTTACCATTAAATTTCCCATTTGACCTTGAAGATACGTTAGCATCAAATAGTTAAGCAAACTTTTGAGATCAAATAATTGACTCATTAGGGATCATTTTATTATTAGACTAATCATAAAAATTAAAAATCATATCCGAATATTAGCCCTAGTGATGTAATTTTGATTTCATGCCTAGTGATCGTCATCGAGTAGTATAGGTACGAATAAGTGGAAGAAACATTTAATCTGGAATTCCATATATATAGATATAGATATACATATGCTCTCCATAAGTTTGGTAGGAACACATTTGGTTGAAAATATGTGAGAACTGAATAAAAATAGAACTCAGAGTTGCATTCTGGGTTCCAGTAAATTTTATTGTCCACACACAATTTGTAACAATATAATCACTAACTGTGGTATTTTGAAGATTTTCTCATAATAACACCTTTGTGATATGGATTTAATAGAACGGACGCAACGTATTTGCCACAGGATCGTTTGAGTGCACTTTTTCTATCTCTTACTGCTTCATAGAATGATTTAAAGTTGCATCAAACAGAAAGATACGTGAGTAGCTCGATGGCATTAATAAAACTTTTAAAAAGTATAACTAATTATGCTTTTACCTTGAATAATCACTGCTTAAGGAGGTCTGCTAACACAAAATTACTGCCAATCAAGCCTCTGCTATGTGAAAACTGAGCTGAAGAACTGCAAGTCTGATCTTGTTTTCTCAACTCTTCCTAATTAAATAATACCGATACTTTATAGAAATAATATTAAAGTATCATATGTCTTGGCAACATTAAACTTATAATTTCATCCCTGAACTATATATATATATACATACGTAGGGTAGGAGAATTTGAAATAAATTGAAATAAGAAACCAAATTGAGACAGTAGGCTGCATTTGGAATCGTCAACTTCATAGAATAAATTGGGTATATATTTGGCAAAATAACTTTGTCCTTCTAAAAATTATTAATTTTGCCTTTAATAGTATAGATTGGCAAACCTTTGGTGAATTTTAGAAACAAGTGCTTCTTAATTTTGTTTTGACTTATTGCATTCTCTGTGATACTTTTGTACTTCCTAAGCGTGTTGTAGTTTTGTACATTGGCAAGATGGCACGAAAGATTAAGAAGAATACGAAGGGACATGCTGTCACTTATATTACTCAGAAGCAAGCCATGCGAATGCTTCAGATATCTTTACCCAACTTTCGGTAAGATTTGATTAACAAGCAGTTATTTTTGTAGTCGTATTTGTTTGCTGAAAGGAATTTACCCAGTTGAGCCGAAAAATATAAAGAAGGCTGGTCATGGAAGCACAGAACCAAGAGTTTACTTCAATAGAAGAGATATTGCCTTCCTCAGGTGGGAACCTCTGATTGAAACCTTCCGTAAACTTCGCACCCATCAAATGCGTTTAAAGCGGGCTCGTGAAAAGTTGGATAGAGACAAGGAATATCGTTTAAGAATGACTAAACCAACTTATACGCTTCATCAACTGGTCCGTGAACGATATCCCACACGTAAAGCTGCCCTTCAAGACTTAACAGACAGCCTCAATCTCATTTTCCTCTTTTCACGCCTCCCTCGTTTGACACAATTTCATCCCGCATTGATCTCGCTCTGTCGAAGATTTTCAGTGGAGTTCCTCCATTACGTCATTGCTATGCGCTGTATTCGAAAGGCTTTCATTAGCATAAAAGGATTCTACTTGGAAGCCGTCATTGATGATGTTCCCGTTGTCTGGGTAATTCCTCATCATGCGGCATCTCATGTCCCCGTAGGTGTCGAATATCGTCTCTTAGCAACCTGTGTTGAGTTCGATGTCACGCTAGTCGGGTCGCTACTTGTCAAGTAAGGTCCCACATTTGCCACCTTAATTGCTCTTTTTTGTTCAGCCTTTATAAACAAGCTGGTCTTCTCTATCCACCGAAATTGAATACTCAAGCAATCAATAACCCAACTTCAGCCTATTGTTCCCCTGAGAATGCACATTTTGAGTTTCTTGCCTCCTTGTCGATTCCAATAAAACGTTTTGAGGAGGAGAAAATCGATACAGAACAGATGGATAATTTGATTGAGCTTCAAGTAGGTTGCGAAACTTCTAGAAACTTTGCGGTTGTGTCGATTGGATAACGAATGAGTGATTATTGTTTCTTTCCAGGCAATAGATGATTCTGTCACAGCTGCAGTAAATAAACAAATGCAGATCCAAAAGATCAAGCATCTTTTCGGAGGAAAGCGCTTCTTTTTCAATCGTGAGGTACCCAAGGAGGTTCTGTCTGTGATTATTCGCTCATGCGGCGGAGATTGCTCTTGGGATGCCCTTTCTGGTCCTGGGGCGACTTACACAGAGGATGACGATCGTATCGACTTCCAAATTGTCGATCGACCAATGCACTGTATGAAGGCAATTCGGTAAGTTTGATTGATCACTTTTTTACCAATCTATGCAGGTCCTTAAAGGAAGCCTTTTGGCGGTTGTGAAGTTAGTGAATATAATTTATAATCATTTCCAGGCCCACTAATAGGCTCACTTTCTTTGAGTATCGCTGTGTGATTTATTTCCAACAATTAGTTGTTAGCCCTTCCAGTCACTGGATATGTCTGAGCCTTGCATAACTTACTTCTTCAAGGTGATGTGGAGCAGTATTCTAAAAGCTTTCGATTAGAAAATCATATTTCACTGTCCTTTTCCTTACCAATGTTGACCAGTATGGTTTTTCATACTGTTAATCGGATGTGTGTCGATGTTTATCGAATCCATGACCTCTGGTCCATGCCCGCTACCTCATCGAGTCATAATTCATTCTTGATAGTGTTTTGTGTTAATGGACAGTTTAGCTTTGTTTGAGTTGCATTAGGTGATTGTGATCAGTGATTAGAGTGAATGAACTGGTTTAATGATTGGTTTTTGATAAAATTTTAATTTCCTATTGAGATTGGTTTTTAGCTAACTCAAATGGACGTTGTAAGACAGAGAGTAGGGATCCTGATTTTGACTAGATTTTTGTCCTCTCAGCCACCATAAAGAATGGGCTTCTAATCCAGCTTACAAAATTGATAATTAAATCATTGGTCTCATTGACTCAGTTTAGGTATGGTTGTTTGCGTTTTATCTTCCACATTCGCAATCTAAATTTCACACATGGTATCTAACATGAAGTCCTTTCCCTCTGAATTTTACAGGGCCTACGTCCAGCCCCAGTGGGTGTTCGATAGCCTCAACGCCGGTCGTTTGATGCCCGTTCAGGACTACCTTCCCTCCGCTACCCTTCCACCTCATCTCTCCCCATTCGCCGCTTCTGCCGTTACTGCTGACCCACTTATTGGTGGATCAATGGGTATGGCCGATGCACTCAAGCAAGCAACTGCAGTTAATGCTGCGCCAGGATTTGGGGCCGGCTCAGCTCTCTATCGACCACCGGAGATGGATTACCTGGCTGGTCTGGTCTCACTCGCGGAAACCCGTGGAGCTGCGGTTGCTGAAGCAACCGAGGAAGGTGAGGAGAAAGAGGAGATGGAAGTGGATGAGGTCGAAGAAGGTGGAGAACAAGGAGAGGACGCGAGTAAAAAGAAGAGCAAGAATAAGAAGAAAAGGAAGAATAAGATCAATAAGGCAATCAAGAAGGGTATGTTGTTGACTCCTTTTGCATCATTCAAACAGGAATCTATAGTTATGCATTCCAATTGCACATTGAGATTTGTATTAGTCAGATTGGCGGGTATACTGCTCCCAATTTGATATTTGCGAAGGTGAATGTGCATGAACATTTAACTTTGTGGTTTATTTTTGAACCGTTAATGTGACATCGGGGCTTTCAGTGTCGGACCTTTGAGCCACGTCGACTTCAGTATGAGTGTCGACAAATGTGTCTATTTTGTCTATCTATGTGTGTCTTGTAATCGACATAATACGATACCAGTAAAAGGACGTTTTCTCTAGAGTCTTTGGGTCTTTTGTACGCGGTTCCTTGTGTTATAGGAGAGCATCGTGTATGGTCTTGAGTCACCATATAACGTGGGTGATATTCCACTTGTAAACCTATTTCTTTTTATTATTTATAGCGTACCACACAAGCATATTTCAGAAATCGTCAGGTTCACATTACACTGATTTTATCTCTTAGTGTTTCTTTGTCGTTATCGATTATTCTTGTACAGTTAGTCAATTTTCTCGAATCAAAGTCTTTGGTACTTGGTTTTATTGGTTATGTTTACTAGGCGGGGTTTTCAGTCATTATTTTGTTTCTTTTGTACTTATTGTTACCTGGTACCTTGTTAAAACATGCAGGGAAGGAGGTTCCATGAACTTTGAAACTTGGTTATGGCAAATCATAGAGGAATCCATTGAAAAGGCTCTTCTCGGGGCATAGCTCTACGAGAGTATGACCGTAGAATTCCATGATATGTCACGACGAATGAAACCGTTTTCACTGTAATCCTGTTTTAGGCACGATTGGTCCTGTAATATAATATTGTCAATTTTGATTTTTCTATCTCTCGATTTTAGGCAAAACTGTGGTTGAGCCTGGCCAACCTATGGACGATTTATCGAGAAGAATGGCTGAACGTGAGGCTGAGAATGCTCAACGCAAACTGCGTGAAATGATGCTTCCCAAGAAACACAAGAATCTGTACAGAAAGATGGTTCATGCCCAAAAGACAGCCAATAAGGACATCCGTCAGTTGGAAGAACGACGACAAAATATTCAGAAGTAGGTTGCTTTTTATCCTATGTTCTCGAATCTACGTCATTATGATCCATCCCCGATTAATTATTTTCTTTTAGGAATCAACGACCGCAACAAAAGTCAAAGTGAATTTTTGAAATGTTGATTCGTGTTTATTTTATAAAATAAGTAAATCTGTAAATAATGATTTATTGAACCTCCAATGGATGTGATCCTTTGTTTATCTCTTATTTTCTGTTAGCATTTTGGATGAAGATTGGTTGCTGTTTTAAATTTTCAAATTAAACGGTGAACTTACCCGGTTTGAAGACTAGTTAATTATTTAAATAGAGGTTACTACTGATTATAAAGGATTAAAATACTTCATTTTTCCCGGAATCTCCGTAGATTTGATGTGGTTGTCACTTCGATAACCTGCGCCCTACTGAATAGATTTAAGTAGGAAGGTGCAGGATGGAAAGAAGTTGGATAATATTTGCAAACATGTTGCATTAAGGTAGAACCGTGTTGGTAGATGATCAATATCTTGAATATATCTTGAGGACCTTTTTCCTTAACTATTGATTGAGAAATCCGATCAATGTTCCCTAGATGGAGACGAAAGATTTTAAATGGAATTTCACTTCATTTGTAAGTAGGAATGTTTAAGATTTACAAGAGTAAAGAAACTACCTGATTGGTTGCTTCAAAACATTGATCGACTCCCATTAAATAGTTTTAAATCGGTCATAATCGGCTTTAGTAGGATCGGAAAATGATCAGTTGGTGTTCGTGCCACAAATTCGATGCACGGCTTTAAATATTACATAGTTTTCAGGGCATTTCTGAATTCTCTTACAGCTATGCAATCACATATTTCACAACCCAGCTTTAAGTGGTCTGATGCCAGAGGAAAAATGACGTCTGAAATTGTGTGAGTTTGAAGAATGGTTGGTTGCACTACTCCCATCACTGGATGTTGGCCGACAAATATTGGGTCCGAGTTAGGTAATGTAATAAACTGGTATGTTAACTTTATCGTCAACCAAAATCAGTTATGGTTAATGTACCCTGGTGGTAATGATACCGTTGTTGCTCTTCGGTTCATCGATGGCCCTAAAGAATGTCCAAACTATTCATCGTCTATTCCGACACTCATTGTTGACCGTCTATTAAAACTATTAAATTATTCCCTTCCCACGCAATTTCAATATTGTAATCCCCACATTCTAATATGGGTAGATAAGATCGGTGGTTAAATGATCCTGTCGCCCAGATTTCGATTAGTGGCTGAAGACTGTAGAGAGCATTAATCGAACGCTTCGACAAAATGGGCAAATAAAAGTGAAGAATCACGTCATTTACATTTTATCAGTCGGAAAAGCTCGATTTTTGCTTTTTTAGATGTCTATCATCAAGCATAGTCTTTGACTAACTTACCTATGAATTATTTATTACTCAACATAATATCTTAACACCTCACATTTTCGATGTATGGCACTTTCATCGAACAGGGCTTTACTTGAAAAACCCTCATCGTCGCCTCTTGATTTAAATTGTTGAGGTTTAAGTGGAAGAAGCCGTTAATATTCCTCTAAACTTTATTGCTCCTTCATTCCTCGATTAGTTTTATCAGTTTATATTAGAAACTGTCATTTAGACAGACCGAAATATGCACTGTTTTATTTACTATCTCTAGTGGCCGTCCGGAATCGGAGTCACAAAAGTAAAGACGAAATTTATTATTGTTTATGGAAGTGACCGGGAATGAGAATTTCCACCACTTTGTTCCGATTTAGAAAGCACGGAGTGGTATAGATATTGGGGATTGAGATGAAAGTCATCCTGGACATATTTTCGATCCGAATGGTGGTGTGTCAGGTAGTTGTTGAGCACGATCAGGCCTTTCTCTCGATCGTCATAATCGATGTGTCGGTTGCGGAGTAGGAGACCCACACACGTCCAGATTAGCTCAGCTATACTCTGCTGCATCCTATCACCGAGCCCTCCACCTAATCAACTAATCCATTATTTCCGGATACAAAAGATACGGCCTACCTACCGAAACGTTGAGCGTAAAATTTCTTGTCAGGGAGGCCAGGAGGTCAATTCTACTTACTAAACCGAACTCAATCTCAAAGTTAAAATCAGGTTTCAAATGTAAGTCCATCTGGATCCTCAATTCGACTTCTCTTCGTTCTCTTCCCCTTCATTCCTTTTCTAGAATTTAGATGCCTTCTCGTTATTAAACTTTTTCAATTATTTTTATGTCATGGTTAATAATAAAAACCTACTTCTCTGCAGCAATATTTCGTCTTTCCTTCGAAAATTATTTTTAGTTGTGGATGTTGGATGAATTAAAACAAACTTGATTAATCTTCCTTCCCATTCACATTATTTTTCGTGGGTTGTGATTTACGTTAAATTCCACTATTCCGCTCTCCCCACCAACTTCAACGGTAAAAATTTACCAATGCTGTCTGTTGCTTCGTCTTATAATCGGTCCAAGGCGGTCGTCTTAATATTTTTCAAAACCCCAAAAGAAGGATTCATACATGATGCACTTGCAAGACCGGTGCCTTCTATTGCCAGTTATGATATAATTTAAAAGCAAAAAGTGAATTTGATTTCGTCTACTTAATCACAAGAATATAATGGACTGGAATTGGAATAGAGGCTACAAATTAGGACATTCAGTCTTCAATATTCCAATTATTGTAGGCAAAGCGAGTGATATTTGAGACCTTCTAGTCTAGAACAAGGGAAGACTTCTCTTGAACTCGAATTGGGAAACAAGCTTCGGGATTTAGGATATCCGAGGTGGTTTAGATCGGCTTTTTAAAAATCATTTCCAATTTGCTTGATAGCGAGAGAAGAATATATGTATGACATTTTCATTTCTAAAGAGCTGTTATTTGTTACAAATTAGGGTTTGCAGCTAGACGGACTTAATAATCGGATTAATGACCCAGAATACCGAAGCATTAGTGATGACATTTGACTTAAACCCTCTGATTCCCCCAAGACCGATAATAAGAGAAGAGAGATTTCGTGAGAAGAATTCGCAGCTTGTCCTATTTATTGTGGATTTATAGTGATAGTTGTTAAGTGTTGTTTACATTAGTTTTTCTCGAAGTCTGGGGATCTTAGCTAGGAGCCTCTTGAGGGAGGAATTTTACTGGGTTCTGGCCATCCAAGGATTCCGGGTAATTCAAGGATATGTTATCTTTGTTCTGCTGTTTCTTGAATATTTCACAATTTGTAATCCTAAGCATTGGTTCACATGGATACCAATCTAGAAAAGTCTTGATAGTATCCTCTTACTTACAGAGAATGGAACATGCATCCTTTTCCAATCCTTTCTATTTGCGCAGTTCTGGACTCCCACCGTCGCCTGCCATCTGATTTGTGGAATCCATAGACAGTGAACCTCATTCATAAAAAATCGATATCCGGTACAATTTTTTCCTCTGTGGTCCCCAAGACTAAGTTCTAGCCAATTTTGACGCCTTTAAATATCTCAAGACGAACCAATCTCGAGTGTGCTTCCTATTTTAAGATAAACTTGTATTTTAATATTGCTCTGCATATTTGTCCCATTTTACAATTCTCATTTGTGGGAAACAATTGAAGACAGTCGAAGACGGTTTAAAAGACAGGGCAAGAAATGATAGAGAGGAGGGGATTGAAAAGATACTGAGAGCAGCGTCAAGGTATGAAAGGGTCTTATCTCAATCGATTTCTGGACTCAGGTTGTATAATATTTACTAGATGAGCGGTTCATATCCCCGAAATTGCAGCAAATGCCTGTCAAGGATGTTTTGTGCTTATTGATCGATATTATTTAATCAGGAAGGGCCGATCTTGCTAATCCGTTCTGTTTTTTCTTCGAATGGTTGAGACGACAAAATTTTTTTTATATGCGATTCATCAGCTTACAGCTTTACTAAAGCCGAGAAGAGATAACTCAAAATTTGAAGTTAGCAGAGCTCCGTAAGCTATGTTCACTCAAGGTCATTGATTGTCACTTAGGAGATATAATACAACTTTAAAAGTCAGTAATGCGCATCCATTGTCTAGGATACCTATCGGCATTCGTTGATAGTGGTTAATGGAGAAATTAGTGAATGAGAGTTTATTAGTCTGGTTGACATTATGGATCTTCTACATAATATAAACAGTCGGAGCCATATTTCTTCATTGGAATTGGCATAAAGTCATTTATTTCAAAGTCAATACCATTAGAATATAGGATAATTGTGTTGTAACTGTAAAAATGGAGTAACTGCAACTAT
Organism: Hymenolepis diminuta; assembly: GCA_900708905.1. NCBI lineage: Eukaryota > Metazoa > Platyhelminthes > Cestoda > Cyclophyllidea > Hymenolepididae > Hymenolepis > Hymenolepis diminuta. The sequence continues at coordinate 9,668 of CAADRB010000017.1, forward strand.
ACTTACGACCAGAATCTTAAGTTGAAATAATTTGAACTCCCCAAAAATGAAGCATAATAGGGATAAAAAGTAAGTCAATAGGAGTTAGAACTAACGGAAGTTTTCAAAATATTCAGTTTCCGTCCCGTTATATTAATGAATATTAATGATAAAGCACTACGGAAAGAATACTACAGCTTGGGTTATCTGGGATAAGGAAATCTTATTAAGCCTCTACTCTTCTGAGATCCTAAGAACTTCACGACACAAAAGGTAGGAAAGGGGCATGGACTGGAGATGGGGAATTTTGCTACATAACCTAGAAGACATTTGGTGCATTTGTGAAAGACTGAATAAAGTGGCACTGGTAAAAGGAGGAAGATAACTGAGACAAGTCAAAAAGAGACGAGTGGCAAAAGGATGAGTCATAGGCAGTACCGAGTGAACCTCAATAAGCAGCGAGTAGATGACTGATAGAAATCTGTAAGAAGATTAAGAAAGTGGTCATACCTCACGGTTACTTCTGTAATCTTCTTTCAAATAACATTTGTTAGGTGTTCTTCAAAATCTTACGTGCCTATAAAATTATTTTCTAATTACAATTTGAGATTTGCCTATGGAATTCGGGTGTCAGTATGAGGAATATAATTACAGAAATATTCATTATGATCTCTTCGATCAACTTTTTCTTTGATTTTCCCTTTTATGGACGATTTTAAATAATTAAAAGCATAAATATAATTGTTTTGGCTGTCTCATCTTATTTCCGATTACCGCCTTGAAGAGTCTTATTCTTATTCGAAAATTCAAGTTTCCTACTTGTGTAATGATTATCTGAAACATTCTGTTCTTAATGACATTGGATAATTTTTAGGAAAATCTGTGAAATTTAATGAATCGAATGTATCAAATAAGTGTACTTTCAAAATTGCTATTTATATAAACAAAGGATCTGGAAAATACAAGATATTTAATGTTTCGTAATTTCAAAATTTTTGTTCTGCTAGGATATTCATTCCCATGGCTAGTTTAAGGTTCAATATATGCACCTAATTTCCTCCCTGCATTGGTCATCAATCTCAAGTTGTCAGAAAATGTGGAAGTAAATTTCAAGCTCATAAATGCGAACCATTACAAAATCAGTTGTGCATAACAAGTATCATACTATATCCATTTAATCAAGAAAAGGCAAGCAAAACCTCTGACCATAGATACGAGTTACTCAAGAAAATGCGAGATCATCAATTTTAAGTCAAATCGAAGACAAGAAACGTGAAACTTGCACGGCAGTTATTTAATTTGCAATCGAGCAATGGTTGATCTTTAATAATAACTCTTAAGACATTCCCGACTCGAGACATGAAAATTCACTTAAGTGGAATGCTGGATTGGCTGCTTATTTATCAAGTATCCATTATTATCCATGACGAAACGAAAGGATTGCAATTTATATCGAGAAAAATGGTTTAAATCGGAGAAAAGTAAGACTGAAAGATGGGAGATGTCGAGAAGGGGCTACCTAAAAGCAGAAAATTTTAATTCAGTTTCGAACTCATCAGTGGCGTAATTATCTTTTCCTTATTGGGTATGGTTTAGTATGTCACGATCCGAAAATGGCCTATGAGTTACTGGGTGAATTTGTGTTCATGTGTGATCGGTCCCTATTATTCAAGTTCATTTACCTCTTCTTAAAGCTCAAATCCAGAAGAGACTAGCAGAGTTGATTTCATACGTATATAGTTGACAAGATTTCACACCAGATGAACGCTGTTCGTTACTCAAGGTGCATCTAAATGGCACAATTTTCGAAATTAGGATATCAGCTTCAATCCCTTCTTAATAGCTACATATCTAGCTGGTAGGCAGTATAAATCAATACTTTGAATGAATTTATAGCGTATGTGAAAAATTGGAAGGAAAGAGGAGCTTGAGATTTTCTTTTCATTTCCTGCTTCACTTATTAATTCGCAAAGGAGGTGGAAAGAAACCCTACGCCTTGCACCTGGTGGAATAAACTGTGTTGGTGGTGATGGATTATATCCTTTTTTGAATTATGACTTGGTAAAAATTTAGAATTTGTCTAGTTTCATATTCAAATTTCAGGAAATTAAAGGAATATTTCACCAGATGTTTGAAATTCTTATAAAAAGAATTATTCCAGCTTAACATTTGCTATACCGTCTTGAATTTTAACGAGGTACTCGTGAGCCTTCCATGCAGAGAACCAATTTTTGGCAAATTTGGCAGACAATATAAATACATTTACTTAATCTCATATAAATACAAAATAATAGAAGGATTTACATTAAATAAAATCAATTTATAACTAACAATTATTTTGCTGTGAAAATATTTGATTGTTTAAATATTTTATTCATGAAGCTGTAATAATTTTTATGCATTTTGCTTCGTGCTTTCAAATTTACTGAATAGATTTAAATTTATTTGTTTTTGTGTCTAGAGTCAATCCTGTCCTCAGCAATGTACTGAATTTTGGAAAGGATAAACAAATCGTCGTGAGGGTCTTATACAACGAAATAGAGAATGACTCATGAGCCTTCAAACTTTTCTTAAATAAACGCCGGTGACTCGGCTGACTTATCTCACTATGCTTTTGTTTTTCAAATTTATTTTCGGAAATGGTTGAATTTTGTCATTGTTGAGAGAAAACATAAATTGTGAATCGAAATTGGCAAAATATAATGGTATTTTTTTCAAATTTTGAGATGAAATAAGTGTTTGTCGAAGGTGAGAGTCGTGATAAGTCGTAAAAACGTCAGCTAACAGTAGTTAATTTCGGACAATAGGAAAAGACGAGAGCAGATCATCTCAATCATCAGGCCTTAACTCTGACTGTTAAGACATACCAACCTTGACAACTACATGCTAGGGTATGTGAGGTGGAAATGTAATTTGAAATATGAAATCCAATAATCTCAGGTAGCCGATTTTAAGCCACCAAGCACGCTGCTACCAAGGAATTGGAAGTAGACAAGGTAGCAAGCCTTGCCAGTCAATATGGAAGCACTTACCGACAAAGAGATCAAATGCGTATTATTTTTCGGCTTTTATTCAATATGTTGGGACGGCTTCCCAATCTTTCCTGAACAGCCCTACCAATTTAAGTGACTTGACTTATTTCGATGATGTGGTAAATACAAATTTCCTCATTGTTATATTTCCAAGAATCGTCGGTATCAGATTAACGACTTAAGACCAGAGAAAATTTCACCATCAATTTATAGCAACAAGGTTATTATTTATAAAACGTAACCAAATCCCTTTATGATTAATATCGTAAATTATTTAATAATATGCGCAGAAACAATGACAAGCAGGTTTACTGATAATATCACTGTGTTCTGAATGCGGAGAATAAAAAGGACAACTATTTTATCTCCGGTAATTACGCATTTAAACATTTAATTGATTTTTGATTTAGTACAATGAAGTGAAATTTTGTTTGAGTGATCCTTTTAACAGTCCGCCATCATCTCAGTCATCTCGCCTGAGAAGAAGAGGGATGCTACAAACCACTGGAATACAGGCCATATTTCAGTCATTTAAATCAGATGATTAACTCGATGAATATTATTGATATAATCAGAAAAATGTTTGAATTTTTCATGAGAGAATGTCCACGTATTAAAAGTTTTATCTTCAATAAATTTACTCATCTGAAATAAGACAAACAGGGGTTTTTCTAGAGTTAAAGAAAAGGCAGATTTTGAGGACGAGTGGAAAATTTGAGGATACAAATCAACAAGATGGTGAATGGGTTTATTGGTAACAGCCTTGTTGGTCATTTCAGACTAGAAAAAATGTCATGGTGTCGAAAAAACAGAATCGGGTCAATATTGTATATATAGTGTTAATGTGTAGAATTGTAGAGATGACCATCACCAAGATAAACCATGATGATTTCAAATGCTTTAAAGTCACTATTCTATCTCTTTGGAAGAAGGGAATTTTTGTGCTCTTAATTTAACAATTAAGTTTAATAGGCCCATTTTATAAAAGAAATTGTTTTAATGCACACTGGTTTGAGAAGATTTAAGATTATTATCTTACCTAATTATAAATTTCAGAATATAAACTTTCACAATTTTGGAGTTGAAATGAATTAAATTCATGTCGGATAAACCTAATCCTAACGTGTGGATAAAGTTTTTACTCCATTTGCAAATTACGTTCTTAGCGCCTTCGTTGGTTCGTTTAAATTAACCATTCAGGAACGCTTATCTGTTGGGATTTTGGACAGTAAGGCAGAATGTGCTGCATTCGCGAAATGGTTTAAATTTCTTTTCTAGAATGGCGCGATAACTCATCATTAGGCGGTATAATTAGAAGAGTTGATAATTAGTGTCAGCTTAATTGCGCTCCTACGAAAGTCCCTCGCAATTTATTTAAAATTGAATAATTAACCTTTAAAATTTTGACATAAAATTCACTGGAAATTCCATTATGAAGTAAGGGTTCTGTTTACGATAAAATCAAAAATGACCTTGTCGATCTTTTTTCCTGGGAAAGATGTGAATCTACTGACTGGCATCAATTTAAGCAGTTTTGTAGCTGTTTATTCAGTGCAATCTGAACACCTGCAGCGAAACCCGTAGGGTGATATTGAATACTTTCGATCGGCGATCGATAGCACAGGACAAAGCGCAGTGCACCTTACTAGATCACGGTGCACTTCTACATTGTCATACATTTAACTCATCTATTCATTAATCAATCGCTCTTGTTATAAAAAGTTCTCTTTAATTCGGCTTTTATTGAAAACTATTATCCCAGCCTTAGTTTACACTTACGGTAGAGAATATCTCATTGTAAAACTGCGATACAAGGGTGCAAATTCGCGTTATATTATATAGATAAGAGGAAATATTTAAAGTAGTTGCTTAGCCATTGTTTATTTCTCTTATATCTAGTATTCGTTTCGCTTCCGTCGCGTTCCATGCGAAGTACAAGTTTATAATGTTTTTGTATTTTGAATTTGACACAATATAACTGAAAATCTTACTAGGGATGCAAGTTGAGGAGAAATTTTTGCCTATCAGGATCTACCCAATATAGACTGCTTAATATCAGGGATTCTGTTTAATCCACTTCTTTTCCAAATAGCGCTCAAATTTAATAAATCACCTCGTTGTACCGGTAAGAAGTTGTCCGTGGTTGAATTTGATAAATCCGACTTAGCAAAATTCTCCTAGCCTCCAGCTCAATATCAGAATTTGGCAAATCAATCATCAAGAACAATTTTTTTTGGTTGATTAACCAAGATGACATGATGAATCAATTTATTCAAATGGTCAATGGTCATCCACGAATATGTACTTGAGTTCTTGAGCATACTCACAAATATCATTCATCGATTATCGATTAGTTATTTTTTCAGCTTTGAGCATTTTTCTGAGTATAACTATAGCCACAGAATTATATTAATGGGTACCTAGCAATAAAGTCAACGTAAATTACACCGATGGCTACTTAACTTGGTAGTTGATGTTTAATCCGAAAGTATCTGTACTTCAGTTATCAAAAATTCGATCATTTTCTGAGCCATTTGCTCGCCTAACATTAAACGGAATCTGATGTTAAACTTTTCCCACAGATTTTGAACTACTCATGTTTTACTACTTGCAGCACAGACGTATACGTCTGGCTTGGACTTTGAATTCCCTTACTTCTTGAAATCAGCTACACGTTATCACGTAGTACAGTGATCCGGTCTAGACTTGCATATTAACCGAGTCTCAGTGCTCTGTAATATCTAATTGCGCAAATTGTTTATTAGGATAAGAAATGCATAACAGGATGGACTTAATTCGAATCAAATCTTTCTTCATAAACTTCGTCAGATCAGTGAACGCTAAAAGCGTTACTATTAGAATTTGCATAGGTTTATCTTGCGATTAATTGACCTTTGCCATAATATTCTCAGATGGTCGACAATAAATAACTTCTTTTTCGAAAACACTACAGAGAATATCAAAAAAAGGATGATTGATTATGGACGCTGATTTATGATATCAGAAAGGCCATCTAAGTGAACGTGAATAAAGCAAAAGGCGCGATCAAAAACAGTCTCTTATTAAAGATTATTTACACACGAATGTTGGTAAATAGACAAGAAGCACTTTTTAGCCTTTGTCAATCAAACTCGTTTATCGGACGTGTTCAAAAGTTGAATTCCGCTCTAAAATATATCGACGGTTCATTATATTCTAAAATATTGTTGCAATTTCACAAGCATAGTTTCTGTTGGCATGATCTAGTACCCCACAACTAACTTGGGTCCGCAGTTTAGTTACTCTAAGACTATTAATTCGGCAAAAACTACTTATTAGGATAAAAGTCTCTCCCATTTAATTGACATCCTAAGGTCAACCACTGACAGTTTCAGTAGAAAGTAATAGTTAAGTTGTCAGAAGCAGTTTGTGTCAAACATATGTATAGGTAATACCATTTGTAGATCGTGATCAAGAAATTGAAGCGGAGCGCACTCAATTTTAAGGAATAGATTCCATTCTAATGCAGTCTGAACATAACTAGTTGCTTCCTTTTTAATTGTTAAAGGATAAATGAGAATCTATTCAGAATGACTTTCGAGTCTTAAAAGTTCGATAAAGATGCGGATTACAACTTCATTAATTAATAAGATTGTCATGGACTTGAGACTCATCCATTGTTAACTATTCTCCTAAATTGCTTGTGGCGTTGGTTGAAGCTATCTAAGCTTCCCTCTGTTCTACTCACCATAAATCTTTTGTCTATCAAACTTTGCTCTCTTTACTACAAGTATTATAGCCACTTCGCCTGCCTCTTTTCTAGTAGAAATTGAGAAGGGTAATACCTTGGCGCGTTCTTGCTTCGTCTCGATAGGATAACAACGATAGTTTAAAGGAATGCCTTGTTTATAGCTTACTTGTCTCCCATGATCATTTTCATATAATTGTGGTGTCATTGATGGGCGAACCATAGCATCGTTGCAACCGGAATTGAAGGTGAACTTATCTTTTTATCACTAACAACTTGGAATTGACTTAAAATAAACACGTTTGAAGTCGCCTATCAATATTTTCAAATAGCAAAATCGACAGAATAGTGGTTGTAAAAGCTGATAACCAATTCATTCTTAAGTTTAATTAATCTGATCTATCTATTTTAGATTGTAAGAACTCTCTTTTTTTGCTTTTAACTCACTTCCTTCGTCTATTGTAACCCATCAGATTTCCTGATTTTACTTTTAATCAAACATCAGAAATGGTAACTTCAAACCTAGGGGGGTCTTCGTTTAATCTTCATTGCATCATATCGCGTAACCGGCTACATGTTGTGGGGTTCACAACGCCAACAAGGCTGATTGAATCATGTGCCCTAGAACTCACCACGGGAAGTGCTGCATGTAACCGGTCGCGTTGAGAACAAGCACGGACGTGTGTTCGGAGACCTCCTCAACCAATCAGCAATCAAGATCCCTCAAGCCTAGCGTGGTTTTGTATTTAATGACCAAGCTTTTCGCACACACAAGACAAAAAGCAAGGAAGTGGTCAATAAACCCTCTCCACTCATCATCTTTCTGGTTCTTACCATGTTGGGCATAGTTTAGCTAATTTGGGAGTGAATTGATAATAGAGGACTCTGCTAGAGGCTATTTGGACTGCTTAGGAGGATTACTTAGGTGTAGCAAAAAGACTTATTGATGTAGCATCCGCTACAATGTCACCCGTCAAAATCAACTGTTTTCTGAGTTTCAGATATCAACCTGAAGATGGAATTTCTCATTTTTTTTAACTTCAGAAAGAACTTTTATTTGTTTTCTTTTTACTTTTAACAGCAAAATGTAAATATTATTAGCATTTTGTGCGCCGGGAAATAACCAACAAACTGGCAGGATATTTTGATCAACTATTCTTCTAATAAACAGAAATAACATATAGTTATATTGATATAACTAATAAATAATGCATAAATTTAATTATTGTCCAATACTTATATAAAATAACAAATATTTATGCGATTTATTAACTTTTGAATCAGCCAATTAAAATTAACGTTCAAGTTTTGTGAAATATTATTCCTGTTAGAAAATAATGTTTAAAAATTTTAATGTACGTACATATAGAGAGAGAGAGGTAAAGAGAGAAAATATTAAAATGAAAATGCCTTACTCGAAATGAATAAGAACTGATCTCTTCCTTGCCAAATCGAGGGAAGCTGAGGAACTGCCGAAAAAAGAGCGATCCAGTCATATTGTTGTCTGGGGTATTTTATGGCGCCTAAATATAGCATCCATGATCCAGCTATCTTGCTGCAACATTTCGGGAGGATCATATGATGGAGAGGGATTTTATAGATATGTGATTGTGGTAGGTAATTTTTAGAAGCGTATAATGTATATGCATTGGAGGTTCGAATCTGCAGGAAATTGTGTCATAGCAAGAAATGCTGGTAACTATGCTCTGGTTTAATTTCTCGTTGCTTTTTCCAGTTTTAACTCTAGCAAAACCTTTGCTGAGGGTTTGTCCAAATTTCCGATATTTCTTACTCGAGTGGCCCATTCTGGTTTTTTAGTGAGTATCGATCGTTTGAGAGAAATTATCGATTTATATCTGGGAGTGTAGGGAGCACCCCTCCCCTTTGATTGTTGATCTGTTAGCATGAGACCACCCACTATTAAATATCTTCTAGAATTCTTTTCCTGTCCCCATTTTTTAAGCTCAAATAAAGACTTAGTCATGCCACTCAGTTTTATCTCTTGATTGAGGTTGTTGTCAGTGTAGTAATTTTAAATCAACTGTTATTGACATCTCTCTAAGATAGAGGATTGAACAACCTCTGTCCACCTCAGAGGGACGTAGTTTTGTTGGAATGTTCTAATACCGCCTTTCCGCCATTGTATTGAGGATATCTGATCATAAACGACTTCAAACGCGTTTGAATATTCCAATACGCCTTTTCTTATAAGTTCAATTTTAGAGAAAACGGAAGTTTTAGCAAGATAACTCACTGAAAATATACTACGGTTACAGTTGCTTAGATCCAGAAAGAAGAGAACCTGCAAGTTAAATTGCGGCTTCTTTGTTAGGAAAAATAAAATCAGCAATATAGATTTGTATACGTGGAAAATCAAGAGCTTCTTGTTAGCCCTTAACTACAACAGTGACGAAATTGCAGTACCAAACATCACCTTGTGTTCACTTACCGCTAAACTGCTGTCACAATGAATGAAGATTACGAATTCCGTTCAGAAAACATTCGGTTTGATTTCCTGACGGAAGCGTCATCTAGCCTCCCTATTTGTGAAAATACTTTTTGTCACTACTCCTTGGTCAAGTATTAACCTGTATTAGCGGTCATTCTAACTTAATGTACAATGGTAAATCTCGATTATGTGGACTCTGTCAAGGGAGAATGTATTAAAAAACAAAAATGAGAGTCGCCAGTCACATCAAAGTTTGGTATATGATGCCACCGGCTAATGTGATACGCACATATCGGACAAATGCAGTTTTTTAATACCCAACCCATTAGGAATCGGTGTGAATGACTCATGACATTAAAATAACAGTCGAATATAGAAGGAGTTTGTATACGAAGACGAAAAGCGGGGAAAACAGAAACTTACGAACAGAGTGTGGCTACCACTAGTCGACCATGTGTCTAAATGTATTGTATTAATTTACAAAAATCACAAAAGAACTTAATGTAGGGATGAGGCAAAATTGAATAAAATACAGAAATGTCCAGCGGAAATGTAATGCTCTAAAACAAGACGTCAACATCTATTCGGATTTAATCATATTTAATCCTTCTATGCAGAGGACTCATGTTTTAAATATTTTGGCCAGTTATGTCATTGGTTGAATATGTTCCAGTATACTTTCCTACTATAATTATTTATAAGTAAAACTGACTTACCCATTGCCTTAAGCTTGTTGAACCAGATCTTTGGGTCCAAGCTATGCCGGAGAATTCAGCTATTTATTACTAAAATCGGGGGCTAGTATTGTCAGGGACTATACTCTCTTTGGCATAGAAAAATACAAGTGGGGATATTCAGGACGGAAAGGAGTGAAACTAGACAGTATGCTATAAAGTTATTAGGTACAATAGAGGAAGATTATAGAATAGCACTAATGGATGGAGGGTCAAAATCAATGTTATTACGCAGCAACTCTCGCATGCTGGTCTATTTGATCGATACCCAACCGATAATAAAGTGCATGGCGTTTTCGAGTATGAAATATTAAAGCGTCTCAGAGTAAGAGTTATTGATCGAGCTCACAGCAATCTAGACTGTCATTTTTTGAAGATTATGACTGGAAGCTTCTCCACGCCAAAGGCCTATTTTTCAACTCTATTTTTTTGTCTGGATTAGTCGCCGATTTAGTCTTTACCTCGTCGGCCGGCTGTATACTCGACCAAAACAACTCCGTGTGATTCACCCCATCATGGGATTATTCATTCATCTCACTCTCTCTCTATCTCTTACACCTAGATTCATCTTTGAGACACAAGCCAGAGCGACGTGGGAGCGAGAAGTAGCTCCTAACAGCATATTAAATTATCAGACATCTAGAGAGCAGAAAACACGATGCCGCACTCCTATTGGCCACTATTTTTTGGGTCTTGATTTAACGCGAGTCCATCTGGACATAAACCCTGTCTGGAGGCGTATGCAGTACACAATTAAATTGAGATACTATCTAGGATGAGTTAATGCATAATGGATGTAGGTTAGACCATAATTCATTTGAAAATATCAGTTTGTGTCCTTTAAGTGAAAACATAAACGATTTTTTTGCAAGAAATGCTTTAAACTAAGTCCTAAAAGATTGGAATTCTAGGTTATCCAGAACAAAGGAAAAAGTAAGAAGTAATTAAATAACCGCAGCCACATCTACATCCGGAAGTATGGTCAAGCATATTTTAATCAAATTTCTTGTTTATTGCAAAATACGCTTTAAATTATTCTTTATTTGGTAAATGGACACTTAATTATGCACGTGCAATTGGAAAACTATCAAGGTATTAAGTTAGAAAATATCAAATTTGTTAATTTTTTTAACATTTAGACACCCTGGGAATTAGAGGAGAGTTATTCATAAACTCCTCTTTTTTATCAATGAGAGCTTGAAGAAAGATAGCAGAGATTGGTTTCTTGTATTTTCCTGTATATCCTGTCTCTCACACTGACCTCTTATTATGATGGCAATATGAGTCACTTTCATTCTTTTGAAAAAGTTCTTTTTGTATCACTGTACAACTGTCTAGTTTTGTACATCTAGACCGGAAGAAATTAATTAGCTAGTATCAGTGTGAGGAGTGCGTACTCACGTCATGATCCGAGAGGCCGAATTAAATGTTTCGTCGAAGTGCAAACAAGGTGGATATTCTCCCCATGTTCTCAACGTAAATACAATGAATTATCAGCTTTTCATTCTCCATTCTGAGACTAGATAAAATCACACCTGTCAAATCATCACTACTCTATCGTTGACCAACCAGTTACACAATTGTTCTCACACCCCCTTACCCGTAATTTAATGGCAATATTATTACATTTGGTCACGTGCACGTCTGTCATATCAGAGATCACGAATTCGATTTCCACCGACGCATACCCAGAAAGCGGAATGGTCGATCACACTGAGTAAATCTGGCTATTGCAGAGTACAGCATAAATCGAATCTCTCCCAAAGGGAGCTCCAGGTATCTACTCTAGATGAGGGTTGAAAAATATCCTTCAAAATGGATTTGGGAAGCATTAAGCATAAATGTATTATTTATTGTCATTATTATCCAAAGGAAAACGAAAATATTTACAATTTTTAGTTGTAAATTGACATCCCAACAAATGATAAAGGAGGGAAGATTAAGAAGATACAGAGAGAAACATCAAGGTATCAGAGTTGCACAGCATTTACTGAATGGACGGTTCATGTTCCGAAATTCGGATTTCATGATTCGTCCCTAGGATTGCAGAGGATGCTCGTATGCGATGTTCATCTAATCAAGAAGGGTCTATTTTGCCACCTCGCTCCATTTTTCTTCCCGTGGTTGAGAAGGCAAATGATCTTACAGTATAAGTTTACTAAACTTTACTCATAGTCCTCATCTGAAAAGAAATTGATGCTTAGCATATTATCACATTGAAACTAAATCTAGAACTTTCGTATCATTTTATTTAAAGTGCTCAAATAGAAATAACAACAGTTCCACTACATCTCGCTAATGGCCTGGTATGTATTTTTGTACTTACATTTATAATTAGATTAGCGAAACTTTGTTGACACTACTGAACCCCATTTCCCTAGAACTACAATGTTTAATCGTTTAATGACAGTTGCAGAACTAATGACCATAGGCCTGTCCCATAGGTTAGATAACGACCATGGTTAAAGGTCTTATAGAGAACGCTACTAATCTGTTATAGAGAAATCCCAGTCAAATTCATAATCGAATTTACAAGTCAAGTCTTCCAGTCACAAAATTAACTCACTAGCATAAATATACGTGCCACAAAACATGTACATCTGGTCAATTTCAACAAAATCCTGGGTAGTGACATCCCAAAACCGTACAAAAGCAAAGGAATGTTCTTTTAAGGCATTTCAACCCAATTTTGTTAACTACTGAGGCTTCACTAGTGGTCTTTGCCCATGGGCTAAATTAGATTAGCGACGCTTTCACAACAGAAATCTCAGAGGTCCCACTCTGATGGACTAAACATTTTCTAGCTTAGAGATGAGCGGCGATGACATACTACTATTTAAAAAATAAGTGGCTTATACAATATGAGCTGTGTCAGGTCAACAGCCTAGATTTTCCGAGCACCTTCACATTTTCAGATCGCAAAGGTAGTATTCTACTGTAAGTAGATAAAAGGGCCCATCTATGTAGTTACGTAAGTCCAACTATTTGACTTTTTGCTGATAACGCAACTGAATACAACCTCGAATATGTGTATTTATAAGATATGCACAGAAAAGAGATAGTGATGCGAACACACGAGTTTTGTTGGGATATTAGGGAAGGGAGTCAATAAACCAGGAGAGGGAAAAATTAATATCCACTATTTTTGTTGGTTGATTGTCTTCTCTGTTTGACCTTCTACTCAAACAAACAGAAAAATACTCAACACACCCTCACAATGCCAAATCAGAAGTAGCAATCGGCCAGTCAGTCATAGATTAAATGGGGAAAGGGAGAGGTCAAGCGTCGATTTAAATTGAATTCAAGGGGGACGGGTAAATGCACTCGGACAGACCATCGACTGATTAAACGATGCTTTTTATTCTCAGTGGATTCAATATGTACAAGGAAGAGAAGGAATGAGGTGTATGAACCACGCGCTTTTTTCTTTACGCAAGTGGCAAAACAGGGTTCATTCCCGAACCTGGAAAAGATCAAATCGACCAGATATAGACCGTGGAAGACAAGAGAGCAAATCTTGACTTAATCCATGAAACCCACCTTCATCTCCCGAGGTAGTAGTAATATTGTTACAGGTTGACACATCCTCTAGTCGACTTTTACTCTGCTCCAGAGAAGCGTTGAGCTCTGATAACCAGCGGACACGAATCTCCGGCGAATGGGGTGCGAGAACATGGCAAAGATGGGATTGTAATCCACCCTCAGCACCTCCCATCATTAATCCACTTCCACTGGAAACCACAACAGATCTTCGTGGACGCTCTGATACGCAGAACCAAAGGACTTGCTCTTCTGTAGGTCGTGAACCAGCCACACTGATATCTTCCAGGACAGCAATCTGGGAGAAGGAAAGAAAGTGTCGGAATTGACACTTCATTTGTCTGGTGGCACCTCCGTCACTTCTCGATGGACCCTCAACAGCTGCGTCGGCAATTACTAGACCTCGATCGAAGAGCAGGAGATGTCGATTGACGAAACAGAGAGTTGTAGAATCTTCTGCGATGGCTTTCAGCAATTCTTCATCCTGAGCGGCTGTGGATGGGCATACAGATGCGGGTGGTTCACCGTTTCCATCGGATATTGTCAGATCTGCAAGAGAGGCTTCCAAAGCACCCACGAGTTGCGTGGCAACACGCAATGCACCATGGAGACGGAGAGAACCGAGAGCGTTCTGTTGAAGATCTGATGGGACTCCGGTGAGAACCGGAGGCAGACACTGACCGGCACCATCTTCACCTTCTCCGGCAGCCTCAACCATGCGAGAGAGATTAAGCTCGGAATTGGCCGACTAAAGTGAAGGAAAAATTGACTAGAATTAGAACTCATGCACTATGGCTAAATAAGAAAGAAAGAGTGGTCACTTTTTAAAAGCTGCGTATCCACTAGTTTGCCAAATCTCTAGCTATAAACATATAAATACGGACAAAATAGGCAGAAATAGGCAAGAAATTATTGCATTTAGCGAGTGATAACGATGAGGCAAAAAGAAGACCAAAGCGGAAAGCGAAAAAGGATGAGAGAAAGAGTTACATCAAAGGGCGATAGGTCGTACGCACAAGGATGATCGTAGCCAGCGATTCCTACTACTTTTGACTCTTAGGGCGTATATTTTCTCCTTTCCCGATAAGCACTAACTGTAGCCGGAAGAGATTATTGACAGCATAACCCATCGAATCTGGGGAAAGGTCATGTATGCCTGTAGTAAACTTGCAGCGTATAAAGCTTATCGATTTGTTGCATATTCAGTTAAAACTATATTTAAGCTTTCCGCCCTCCCTATGTGCTACCATTATTCAATAGACGTGTTCTTTGGTCTCTCTCAACTCTACCTTCTTATTTGTTTTATTTTGTGGTGAGGAATTAAGAAGCTAAGTACTTTCCGTGTACCACATTAGTAACACAGAAGCTATAGCTATATATAATTACTGTACTTGATCTATCAAAAGCCACGAGTAGACTTAAAACTACCATATAAAGCTGCTGCAGTGACATTATTTTCTCCTATTTGGGAAAACGAATAAAAACCAGAAAGTTATATCATCTCCACATCACCGGTATGAAACATCAATGACATCACCATGACATGGTTATATCACTCGCTATTCATGATAGGCTCGCTAGCTGAGCAAATTCGACATCGAATAAAGAGATCCTCCATTATCAGTGATTTGTTCATCCGTTCTCTAATAAATCACAACAAAGAATGACTGTACAAATATTGACAAAATGTACATAATAAGTTGGTTTCAAAGTCTTGAAATTACTCTGTTAACCTAGTTAACCGTAGCTTAGAAATATTAAGATGACATGGGAGTATCAGCAGCAACAAAATACATTTTAAAACAGTTGGCGAAGAAGAGTTGCAACACTCATACATGCATACCTGTAATTCACCACCTCCCATAGTTGAGATATTGAGAGTAGACAGTGATCGACTAGAAAGGTGAGGTGGACCACCATTAGTTCCCTCAGCCTCTGGCTTATCTGACTCATCCATCTCGTCTTCCACAGTGACTGCAGAAGCCGTCGGTAGGGCTTGGAGTTCAACCATAGGTGGCGGTAATTCCAGCTCAACACTCTCCTCGGAGACATTGTCCAGAAGAGCAGTGTTGTCCTGAGCAGCTCCAGGCGCTGCAGTTGCTGTCTGTTGAGCATTTGCGGCGCGAACTCTCTGAAAGGAAAATAGCGAATAAACATTAATTTCTTGACGGTGAAATTGATTAGGGAGCCAAAAAAACAATGTTAAAATCTGCGATGTTAATGTTTTGTCCCAGGCTGTCCCGCAGGCTGTCTTTAAATCGCCCATTAACCTTATCGACATGCTAGTATATGTCGCTTCCGACGGTTTGAAAGCTAATCGAGACAAGAAGACTGTTATCACTCCGGCGGCATTTTAGCCTCTAAACATCAATAATATGTAGGTGACTTATAGGAAGCGTGGTTCAAATGGGTCTTAATAAAAAAAATCATATAGGAAAGACAAGTTTAAATAAAAAGGCAAAGAGCCCACGAGATGCATAAAAGATGGAAATAAGGATATAAACAATTAGTTTTAAGGAAGATTTACGTTGATAATTGGAATGGGAGGAGCCATATCCGCTTTGGAGCTCCTCTTTCCAGACCCTGGAAGCTGGCGCCTATCTTTGGTTGACGACGCTCCGGCAGTTGGCAACCAACGTCGCATCGATCGTCGACCTCCACTACTAGAACCAGCAGACACGGAGGAAGATCTCGGGTAGACCGGAGCTCCAATCAGTCGGGCTGGGATGAAGCCTTCATCCACAGGAGCATTTGGTGAGGCAGCACTGCCTGTCACAACAAAACGGACCAGAGCCCATGGAAGGGCGGAGGCGGAAGATTCGTCTTCAGGATTATCGACAGTGGGAGTGGGTGGTTGGGAGGTTAGACTATCCATACTTGGTTGAGCTGTGCGCTGGATTAATTGAACAATCTGGTGTGCGGCTACAGATATCTCATTCGGTCCTTGAGCCTGTAATAAATAAAAGATTAAGAGTTAAAAATTAAAACAATATGAATGTAAGTTGACGCATGTATCAGATTGAAGTGCTTTAAGTTTTCCCCCACCAGTAAAAGTATAAGAATTAGCACAGGGCCAAAGAATGGCATACAGTATATAAGAATTACATAGAGGATTTTATTAATTATACTATTAAACGGAGAATGACACATCGATTTCCAAGGTACGAGCCATTAAGTGGCCAACAGAAATGCAACCCCACATAGATTATTCATATATGAAGGAAACTTAGGCGTATAACAATGATACGAATAATAAAGACAGCGATATGATGGGTGGAGTCATTCAGTGGGATTAACATGACCAAAAATTTATCTGCACAATCCCTTCCTCCAACCGACTGATTACCAGATTATATCAGAGAGCTTTTTAACCTATCTCTGACTGCTTAAGAAGAATGAGGTGTGGCTGTGGTTTATTCATAATCAAATATTTGCTTAAGTCGTCTGTCAATTCGATTCAGTTGTCAAACACTTATCATTTCTGCAATCATGTTTTTTAATGAAAGCTCCTTATAAATAGGGTTTCAATTGAGCTTAGATTATGAATAATTGGTGAATGTTGATTATCTTGCTATTATTCAATTTACTGATTTTGTACAAGAGTTAATGATTAAAGACTGAACATAAAATTTGAACGCTTTTCATTTTAATTCGGTTTACCATTGGTCTCAAACCCATGTTCAGAGAAAAGATATATCTAGTATACCCATAAGCTGCTTATCGACTTAAATCTATTGTCAGACCCTCTCCATTTATATATTTACAGTTTTTTTATAATTCTGCTGTGGAAAATTCATGATTAAGAGAAAGTCAGAATAAAACTCACCTGATAATTTTCTCGAATATAATAGGCGTCAAGGGCCGAGACAGCGTCTGTACTAATTTTACCCGAGGTTGTATCCTGATGCAGACTCTGAACACTGAACATACGCTCCCTCATCGCCTCACGGATAGCTCGAACCCAGGTCTAGAAAAAAGAGGAAGGGGAAAACGGAAAGCGTTAGTACAAATTTATCATTACAACAGTAAATGACGATTCTATTCAGACTTCACTCTCTTTTATGTTTTGTATTCTTAATGCATATTGATTTCACATAACAACCCATCTGCCAATCATCAATTAAAAAATTATCGTGACAATAATAATTCAGAATTCAATTCAACCATTTCAATTATGTGCAAGCTCGTCTGCGAAGCACTTGTTGCAGTTCATTAATGCAAATGCCATTTATTCATTTAAATTTGTTACTAGTTTCGCGGCTTTTAGAGTCACTTAAATTAAAATTATAAACCAGTCCAGAAAGACCTTAGAAAGTACAGTAAGCATGATGAGATGATTTCTTTAAAGGAAAAGACTGATGTGCGATTTTCAGACTGAACGAACCTGTTTGACCTCAAGGTTGGGTGCTTTGAGGACAAGGCGATAGTCACTGACCGGGGGTACACGTCCTGCCCAAAGCGCGAACTTGCACTGATCGCCCTCAATGTGCTCGGTGATGTTGAGGTCAGCCAGTAGGAAACGCGATTTGAATTGATATCTAAATAAGAGGGAAAATAACATAAAATGAAGCAGTATGTCCATATATGGGGGCCAGTTTTACGGCAAATTGTTCAAGTGGTACTAAAATCATAAATGGCAAAGGCTGAAAGGACCATATTTTGCAGTCAATTTCAAAACATCATTAAGAAACACAACAATGCTTTTTGAGCAATTTTCCAGAGTCCGAAGTCTGATCGACCTCACCCGTTAACTATTATTAGAGGGTGATCATTACGATTAGTAAATATTATATTTAGTCCTTTTGATCAGTAAAAAATGATATGTTAATGTTTGTATTGAAATACGATTTGAACACAAAGATGAAATGGTGAAGGAAGAAAGAAAATGAGAATGCACGACATACACACGTTCTGACAAAAGTAATTGTGTAGCAATTAAAATAAATGAATGAAAGGTTTTAACCTATACCTCCCGACCGGATGAAAAGGAATAGCTTGTCATAAGCTAGTGGGGAAAAAAGAACCTTTGGTAAAATGTTGGACTTCATAAAGATAGACACACATAGTTGACATTCATCAGAGCTTTGAATGTCAAGAAAACGTAGTAGCTGTGAGTTTAATGAAGGGGCAGTTAACATTAATAGAAAAGTAAAGTTGAACCAGCGGTGCAATGGTCTGTCAAATCAAGTCACGAGATCAGTGTCCATTAGTGGACATCCAGTGATGTAGATAGCCAGCCGCAATGGTCAAGAAGAGGTGGCAAAACGTCATTAGAGTGGCGTCAGGTGACCTCCCTAGATCCTCAAGTTAAGTGTTGTTAGTGTCTAATCGGATTGGGAAGATTTTAACTAGAGCCTAGAGCTCCTTTTATTGACAACTTCTCTAGTACCTGGTATAACTACTGGAGGTGAATAATCCGATTATTGAATGTGTAAATTTCAAGATTAAGAGCATTGAAAGGGAATGGCGAAAAAAAACAGAACAATAAGAGGTCTATAATTTCGGATCTTCTATATGTGGGATGCCTACAATGTTTAAAGAAATCCATATGACATGTGGTAATTGATCTTCTAGCGTCAAACCGGACTATAATAAGAGAACATAAGGGATGTCTAGTCAAACAACCTAACTTGTCTTAATTCCTTCGCATTTTGTAAGATGTTGTCAATATTCACCGTAACTAGATGGCATTCAGAATCACAAAACAGGCTCATAATATCGGAAGAAGGGTAAACTAGCAGCTGTAAGCTATAACGATCTTGTAAGAAAGGAACTAAATTAAACTTGATCTTAGCATTCTAAGTGAAGTCTGAGGAATGCCACACAAGCGTAATTTTTGTTCTTCTTCCTCCTACTTCCAAATATAAACTAATGGAAATTCTTTCAAAGTCTCCTGTTATAAAATCACACACACACAAGTTAATGATAAATGACAATCCACCAGCACAAGAAGAAGGGACAGAAAGGTCTGGTAATTGGTCTTCAAATCCACTAGAACTGATTAGCGGCCAAATGAACACATCCAGTAAAAGTCAGACGACACCGATTAGAACAAATAAGCTAATTAGACAGGGTCGACCAGAGAGAACTTTTATGAACAAAAGTGGGGTTAATTAGGGTACTTGGGAGTGCACCCGGAGCGGTAGCACTTACTTCATCTTGCTTTCACCAGGATTCACAGGGCATTCCTTGGCAAGGACGAGACAAATATCAAAGAGGAAGACTCGACGTTCACGTGACTTCTTGATGAGTTGTTTAGGTTCCCAGACAGTGAATTGGTCTTGTAGAACCACATCACCGAGACAGGACATTGGCAAGTCCTCGGGAAGACCCTAAATGAAAAGTGAATGATTGGTAATCGATACAAACGCAATGTCGACTGATGAAGTCTTTTCTCCTCTTCAATTCAAACTAAAACTCTAGTAGCAATATGTATTCGGCTTCAGTTATTCTGGAACCGCGAACCAATTTCGATAAATTTCAAAGACGGTAATGGTTAGACGAAAGAGAACGCTTGGCATTAGGAGTCTACAATTTGGAGAGAAAAGGTAGCCAAATTCAAGAGTTATGCTACAATTATACCTTGTTCAACTCCCACTTTATCCAATCATACATTGTAAATAAAACTGACTACTCACTTTGATAATCTTACTAGTATTCAACACTTTCCGTTATTGCATAGTACAATCATACCATAATTAGGAACGTCTTAATGATGCTGGGTATCCAGGATTAAAATGTTTTGATGCGCCGATTTTGGAAAAAAACGAACAAATTCCGATAATCTTCTTTGTCTAATTAACCAGAGATGTCTTAACTATCGATACAAAGGGTTTGAAAATGAAGGTTTTATTCCCGTAGCTGTAATTCTTTTTTCCTTGGAACCGACCGCTTGCATATTCACCGTTCGAACGCAAAAAGCCAGACATAACATTCTACTTGCGCGGTAAATGGCAAATACCTTCTGAGAGAGGAAATCAACGTCGGGGTACCTTACATCAAAGGAGAAATGACTCAGCTCCGTCTGCAGAAAGGAGAGAAAAAAAGACTTTCCACCGCCCCCTGGAGGACGCCAAATTGTCTCAAACTAGGTAGAATTTAGTTTGAGGAAGGACTATAATTACAAAACTCCGAGAAGATAAACGCTAAGGCTAATCATCCTGATTAATGAATTCAACTAGTGTGGCTCTGATACGAAGTTAAACAGTGTGACATAGTGAACCTGCTTTCATTATTTCTGATAAGAAGCAACGAATTTGCGGGCATGTGTTGTTCTACTTATCTACGGCTAACTTCTTTACACGTGTTTTAATCTCTAAATTGATTTCCAGCGTGAAATAAACGATCTAAATGAATTTCAAACGAGGATTTTGTGGTAACTCTGTACCCTAGAGTGTAAATTCCAGGTGCAGTCAAGCACCAGTCTTGTTCGAAAGTTTATTTGCATAAAGGAAACTGTGCTTGCGTTTTTTGCTTTCTCGGTGTGAACTGAACTGGTAGTGTGCATTCAGCATTTCGTGTGAAAGGAGGAAGAAGGCAGATTGATGTATTTGAAAAACTAAACCACCACCAGATGAATTTTTAATGAGATGGGAGAAAGGAAACATGTTTAATCATCATTTTTAAGAAAAATCCAGTTTCGAAACAAATACGCATTTCTGATTTAGATTCTGATTGCTATTTAACAGTCCTGCCGTAAGAAGGAAGAATAACTAAAGAAGATACGCCATGGTCAAGTCCATAAACCTTAAGATGAGATTTTGATTTGTTTTAGCGATAACAACAGAAATTATACTCAAACTGTAAATAACAGATTCACGTAGTAAATTTATTTGATCTAAACCGCCACAGAAATCTTATTTCCTATTTACAATTAAATACTATTTTAACTGCTTAGCAGACTTAACTTAACTATCCACTTTGTAAAGCGGAAGAGTAATTCCACAGCCTTTCAGTTATATACTGATTTTTCACCAGTGTTTACAGCTTCACTCCGGATAAGTAATAATAATTTTAGCTTAACTGTCTCCAGATTAATGAATGTACTGCGCTTTCTCCTAAAACATGTATCCTGTTACACTCCCTGCCTCGGTCCTATACCCTGGTAGAAGAGTTCGTAAAGCTGAGGGCAATAATTAACAAATTTTCCTCTGTCATACATAGATATCTTCCAAGGCGGAAGTAACACCCGTAATGAGTTGATCTCACTTAAGTAAAACTTTAGCGTACATTTGAATTCGAAATTGAATGAAAAATCTATACCTAATTCTATTAAGTTGTCAAAGCTCTGAATGTTCATATGTATACATGTATGTATGTATAAAGAAAAGAGACTTACTTGAAGCATTCTGAGGTGAATCGCCTCATTTGCCTTCTTCGGCACAGCCATCATAACATCCAGACCTTCCGAGAGTTCTCCCGCCGATGACTTATCGCAACAATCTCTTAACTCCCTCAACAAGAGTTGGTACTTTGTAATACGCTGCACCGGTTTGATCAGGAAGGACTGTAGTGGTTCACTTAATTGATAGCGCAGTTGCAATTTGCCAAAGAAGTTCTCAGCCATATCAGCGACAAGGATCTGCATTGAATCCTCCTTGTTCACGCAGTAATCCACATAAAGACTGGCCAATCGATCACCAAATGAGACGAAACAATGGCCAACATCTTCGGGTAGGAAATCACCACCGCTGGCATATCTGCAAATCTCAGGTTCGAAGAACTTTTCGTGGAAGTGGTAGATGTCGCCCAAGTTGCCGAAGACGATACTCTCTTTACCGAAAATGTAGGACGGAATCTGCAAATAGAGGAAATATAGAAGATAAGACAATAGACACGGACTTATAGTGGGTGGGAAGAAATTACATATCATTCGTCTAGATAAAATATTATCTCTAGTGAAATGGACTTGACGCTAACCTGCGCACAAATTAAAATCCGCTAAGAGCTAAAAGACTGGGAAGGAAGCACCGAAAGGCAATGAGAAAGTAGGTGACTTTCGGTAAAGGAAATCTAATTAGGTTCATATCTTTTATCCTTCAATGGGCAAAGAAAGATGGTTAGAAGAAAAGGAATACGCTGGAAGATCCTAGGTATACAGATTAAATAATAACTACATCTAAAACTAATCCTTCAACTGGAGAGACGAGATGAAATGAGGAGCGTCACTTGGTGAAAAGATAGTCAGAGTTTTCAAAGTCATAGCCGGATTTGCTGTCCAATACTGAACATGAATAGATAATGGCAAAAGTCGATAAATGATAAAAATTTGCAAAATGTGAGGATTTTGTGAATTCCGTGAATTCTTTATTCAATGTCAAGGAAATAAATGAGAGGGCAGTGATAAGTAAAAATATAATAAAAGTTATTTGAAGAGTAAATTTGCTTAGAAAAGTAAGATTAAGAAAAGATGCAATTCATTCAAACCTATAAACGGTATAAAGAGGAGTACATCTGTTAGAAGTGAATATTTCAATGTTTCACAGAATCTAAACACGTTTATTTTTGTCATATCCCCTTTGAATTATTACTAACGAAACCTTGTTCCCCTACCCCTATTTAAAAGTTTCTATTTGGTAAAACTAGTACAGTTAGTATGTACATCGGGGTCGATGCCCATAGGGGAACATCCAGTGAGTGGAATAGCTAACGGTACTGATTAAGTCTAACTAATAAAGAGGATTTCAGACCCGAAGTTCTTATCAAGGAGAATTTGTAATGAATAGAGCAGCAAAAAATAAGAATAAAGTACACTATATAAAAGATGACATTTATTCTGAACACTTACAACCTAACCTAAAATAGCCGGAGACTGGAAGGAGGCCACTCTGGACAAAGTAGACAACCACCAAAACGAAAAGTATTATAGTCATTGACCTATTTTTACACCCATACCTAACGATTATCAAGTGTGCGCGCGAAAGACATCACATCGTGGAAGAGACGCTGTCTGGTTTCCGAGACATGAATAAACAAAACTCGAGTGTAGTCATAGCATAGCTACGATTTGCCGTAAAGCCCTCAAGTTAAAAAAGGAATTGCATTAAAAAGAACATGTTTAAATTTTCCAATATTGCTTTAGCAAATTTAAAGGAGAACTGACAAATAACTAGGGCAGGACATTGGCCTTCAACTTGTACTGAAGAAACTCACTCTTAACTAATTGTGTTTCAGATGAAAGAACATGTTGGGCTAAAAGAGAACATACAGCAATCATGATAGAGATAACGATGTCAATATTATATTAGAGAGAAGTAATTTTACATTTGAATATGATAAAATCGTCCAATATTGTTATAACGCAGCCAATAGAACTATTAAGGCAAGACAGTGACCCTCAAATTTCACTGAAAAAACTCACACTTGGGTAGGTGCGTTTAAGGACACAAACACACAGAGAGAACATGTTTGGCTAAAGGTCACTTAAGGCTAACTGGGTGTCTATCGATAATGGCCACGCAACGTAGTAACCATTGCGATTGCCATCGGAGTGTGAATGTCTAAGTCTACCAGCTTTCGGCGTTTTCGTATTCAATTTCAGATACATTGGAAGACGCATTTTTGATAACACACGTAAACAAACCACTGGAGCAAATAATAAATGAAATTCATAGCCAAATCTTCATGATGAAAGCCTTTAAATGGATATTGGAAGTTGAAACTAATGAATTTCTAAATACGAAGGCTTCAATTCATAGATTCGACTGCAGACGAGCTTGACTCGGAAAAGGATATTGAAAATGAATGATCTCTTCGTATGGAATCCTGAACCAGGCTTTTCTAATATGAGTAAACAGTTAAGTTGAGACACACAAAAAGGCTACAGAGTGAAGACATTTAAATTGGATTTTGAAAGCTAAAACTGATTCCTTAGCTTTATTATCAAGATGAAATGACTTTAATCAATCCACGCGATTGCGGACAAGTTTGGCTTGAAACAGACAGAGTAGAAAACTTTGTCTAACAATAGGGAGACATCTCATGAAGGGTGAAGCACACCCCTTAACTAAGGTTACAAATTCTGGCAAACTATGCTGGAAGTGGAGCTAATTAATACAACCAATTAATTGGATCCCAACCAATGCTATACTTCCCAAGACAATCCATTCATAAAAAGAAGACCTTCAAGAAGTGAATAATTTTCCCCAGTTAAGGCCCTGCGAAATCCTAGGCAAGTGAAACGTCAATATGTTAAAGAGAATGAGAATGGAACAATTCAGCAGTTTCAAAATGAATTAAAATAGACTGAAATTCTTTCCCTAAAAGTGCTACAACACCACAGAGCTCGACTTGAATATCTTCAGGATGGACCTATATGCAAATTATTAAAACATCCCACACCAAGCTTTCCTCTTTTGCTCTAGTCACGACCTAACAACCCTAAGCTGATAATCCACTAAAATCCCAAGATAAAGCATAGCGCCAGCTTCACTCATTAATTCTAGACTTGCAGAGTTTATAGAATTACAAAACGTGATTCGCATATTAGAAAAAAAATCACTTACAAACGATATACATACATTAATTAAAACTTGTACTGTCCTACCACCACCACCACCACCAACTCCACAAATTCAGACCCTCACATGCACTTCACATTAAAAAGAACCGACAATGCCGATATCGAATTGTGATCACAGACACAAACATGCAGCCTACCGGAATATCTGACGGTGGATTCATAGTTCCAACATAGAATGTCTCCAAACATGTGCGCAGAGCCGTTACATAGGCCCGTTCAGTGATCACCAACTCACGAAGGATATTCTGACGCCTGTTTATCATCTTCCTCTGCTCTTCCGTTAACCCAACTGCAGACGAGATGCTTGGGGTGGTGTCGGTGGATGAAGCGATTGCTGTACTACTCGTGCTTGACACGGAGGTCCTGAAAGAGGATAATAAACGGTTATGATTTCAATGGGCATGTTCCAGTCTCTTCACCTGCTCTTGGATGTAACAAAATATTATTAAATCGAGGTGGCATGAAAAATCATGGAATTAAATTAACTATTCAAAAGCTTTGACGGATGTTATTAGATATTTAGAGTATTATGAAAATAAAAAATAAATTACTAACAGTAAACACCGTAATAAAAAGACGAGCTCTTTCTATCAAGGAAGCATATACAATCGCCTGTACAGTGTACAGACAACCACTCAAGTAAAGTGAGCCTCAATACATAGTTGCAACATTACTGAAATCATCAACATGAATTCTCCGTGTAATCGCCACTATTCCAATAGCCAACTGACAAAACAGATGGTTGGTACCAATTAATACTGAACATTTTCAAGCCTCCTATAATCCTCAATCAACATTAACAATAAAAACGTAGCTAATAGGAAGTGATCTTGCCTACCTGTTCGAACCGGTGCTAGTCGATCTCATCTTAGTAGTAGTTGATGTGGTCGCTGGAACAGCCCCCGCAGACGCCGAAGCGACAGACTCACTTTCAGGAGGTCTGGATGGTTCAGCTGGAGCAATGCAGTTGCTGAACCGATTGTACATCTTCAGCAAACTTTCTGTATGGTAGGCTCCTATTCCTGCCTCAATTAAGGCTTTCAGAGTCTGGGAGGCGCGTTTCACGTTGGGGAAGAGGGGAGACTGCTTGCCTAGGGCTGGGAGAGCCAAATTCCAGTCTTCAGCGGACTTTATTGGGGCGCCGAAGGATTGGAGGATACGGCGGACGAGGTCTAACATCTCATTCTAGGTACGAAAATAGCAGTCATTTGTCAGTATAAATCTGTGGTGTCATACTCAAGTATCAATCAATTCCAGTTTACCCTTCCTTCTACATGGCCAATAAAGAATGAAAGGGTGAATAGATGACTTACACGAACTCACTGTAGGTAAACAAACTATTTAGACGCCATTCTCTTCTCTTAACACCATCTTTTGCGTATCTAGCAAACTCCAGTGCGGTTCAAATTCCACATAAATGAAATTCTAGTGTTTTGTTAACGAAGTGATTTTGACGAACAGCAGTTGGCCAATGAGGGGATACAATCCTTTTCATCAGTATTTGCATACTATTCCAGCTTTTGTGACGAGAGATAAATACCCCTCACTCATGGTTACTTGGAATTCATTGTGATTTCCTTATAACCACACTCGGTTTCCTTTAGCTTGTCCCAACTTACAGAGTAATTCATCTGAGAATCTTGGAGTTCATTAAAACCTAGATGCATTCACTGTTTCCTAATACAAATGGGAGTTTTGTAAACTTTCTTTGTCTAAGCAAATATCTGAGAAATAAATTCCTCCCTTTCCCGCAAGGACTACACTACAGAATGTGGGATATTTATCATGCAAATACCTGTGACAAATACGCCACAAAAAGCACACAGCAGCAGTTGTGGTGATTTTCAACGCAAGTAATATCCCCATTGTTCTAAGGTGGAAAAACAGTTGTTTGGGGGAAATCCAAGGTTATTGTGAATCATACAAATCCACAGATAGACACCCCAAAAGGTGAGTAATTATAAGGCGGAAAAAGAAAAATGGAAAGAGATGCGCTACGTCTGTCTCAATTGAAAGGGCAATTAGGCGGAAACTGAATAGCTCTATCTATTTATGCCTGCTTAACAATCACAAGTATGCAGAACTTTCAAAAGGAGTTGTTTTACCACCTAAGAGAAATGAAAACAGCTTATACCACGATGGTGTACTTCAAAACCAGTCAATGGTAAAAAGGGGGGGAATTCAAGTGATGTAATTCCTGCACCTCAGCGACGCAGTAATAAGTAGTTTTCTTTTATCCACATGAGAGTCTCTACCTTGGTTTATGTTTTCATGAATAAAGGAGCATATAATTTTGCTTAATTCAAATCATAAGGATAAACTTCGAAGGAAAACAGGCACTCAAGTAGTGAAAACAAACCACTAGACCATTTAACCTAGTTCCCAGATCTGTAATCCCTCAGAACCAATCTTACTGATTAAAAGTGAACAGTGAGATGGCTGAAAAAGAGCTCATCACTTGAGAATCTAAGTAACCACTTCTCAACTTTCGTGCGAAATAAAGAAGGCCCACTAAAAAATAACACGAAATAGAGATTCACCTAGTTATTAATCTGTATTTTCAAGCATTAGATCGAGCGAATGAAGAAAAAGATGGGAAGATTTATTACGACTATCATAATCAACTGTCCCCTAGTACAGAATTGTATGTCCAACTCCCATGCTAAAAACTGATGCGAACTTCTGGTCAGAGGCTCTATATCATTATTTCACTGACCAAGATGAGTACAGAAAAAGGTTTCCCTCAGTAAGCTTGGAAATTACACAACATTAGCCTCCAATTCAATCTCCTATAATCACAGAGATTCACCAAACTGTCTCTAGGATAAAATGGAATGAAAAGGAGGAAAGGGATGGGAAAGTCTGTTACTACTACTATAACTGCCCTGATTGAATGACATTTTCCCACTGTCAATTGTGAAAATGCCAAATATCGTTGCTGCAGCAATGACTCACCTCAACGGTGACAAATTTGACACACTCCTCTAAACGACGACGTTGGGCTGCCCAAGCCTCCAGGACTGCTTGTTCCTTGGTCATGAGATCGGCAATGTCCGCGCGAATGCGTTCCTCCACTTTGGCTCGAAATGCTGTGTTGGGTGGCTGACGGTGGAGGTACTTCATGAACAATTCTGAGGTACGTCTACAAGATTAAGAGTTTCGAATTATAAAAAAGGAAAGGAGGAAATTCCCAACTCCTTTAAAGATCATTAAGGAAGATTAAATTCAAACAACTTTGAAGAAAATTGACAGTTAACATGGTATGTAAATTCCGATACATACTAGGGTATTTTAAATGAGAAAAAAAATTAGACTCAGTGATAAACCTAAAATTTCTACACTAAATCCCTCTTCCTTCAAAATGGCTTAGGCGTTAAAGCTATGTTTCCTATGGAATCCAAGTTTACATCGTCTATCCACGTAATAAACTCCCCTTGAAACACTGCGAATCGAGTAAAATTTACTCCCTCTTGCTATTTATATAAACAGTTGTAGTGGACAATATAATAAAGTGTGACATGTTCTCCCTTGGGTCTTCCGAACGTCATTCCTACTAGCCATGTTTTTCTTTCTAGTATAATACACAAATACCGATCAATAGCATTGAAAATGAGGAAGATCAACTACGAGTTTCTCGATCAAAAAGACTCTCACGTACCTTAACTGTAAGCAAAATGAGCAGATGGGCTTGAAATTGCCTTAGCTTAGTCTATAAAACCACTTTTGAGATATAAAACCTTAAATTAATGTGCTTAGGAGTACATGGTTAATAATGTTATCATGCACATTAAAAACATTGGTCCATGGTACACATAAATTTGAAAATATATCTAAATGTGTCCGTTTATCCTTTTAACTTTGAGCTGAAGAGGGAAAAGCAACCAAATAGTGTCCAGACTCACTTCTATTCAAACTATTGGCAGGTAAGTTTCACTTGTAAGTTGACTGCCATCCAGATAGTGTAGATTTAGATATGGCTGGACGAATGACTAATAAGAGCTCGTAGTGTTTTTGTCCAAATGTTGTCTAGCGCTTCATTATTTCCAACCGAATGCATACACAGTTTAAAGTATTTCTAGAATTATATACAGCATCCTACGCACTATCATCTAAACTCACAGACAATAAGATCTGGAGAAACGATAGATAGCCATCCAGTCATCGAGTATGATCATAATAACTAATCCAAAGATTACTACTTTTAGCCATTTAGTGTCTGATGTCACATGATAGAGAAAGGGTGACTAACACACTAACTTCATTTCCCTGAAGATTTGATAAGGGAGAGGGAGCAGAAAGAGGGGTGAGGTGATACATACCTAGCGAGAATGCAAGCCTTTAGGAAAGCCTCCTTCTGTTCACCGTGCTTGTTAAGCAGATCGTTGAGATAGGCTTCTACATTGCCACTACTGAGAATCTTGTCGTTACGACACCAGTCCTCCTCGTGACGATAATCCTTCTCCAGTGAACGTAGCACTGAAATAACCTGTTCTGAGGTCTTGTACCTAGATAAAACCAAGAAAAGATTATGTAAACATTCATGTATCTTCATCCTGACCCATCCTTCCACTTTTATTTACAATTTAAATTGTTCTGTGGGTAATTTAGAGAAAGAATATACCTTGAAAACTGGTATTCATTACGGTTTCCCATTCGAAATGTTTTAAACTATTCGATAACAGAACGAAACTACCAAATAAGGGTTGATAAAAACGTCACAAGCCAATGCTATACAAAAATTCCCCGCTAACCGGAAGCCTAAACTTTTTATGACTAAAAGAATCCGGATTCAAAAATAATCATGGAAGTACGTATCTCTAGCCCGGCTTTTACCTTTGAAATGAGCTTTAAGGAACCAACAATTCGTCTCTCCTTCAACAGAACAGAGATTTCTTCATGTTTATATTTCGCAGCCATAAGGGAATTCCAAAGAAGTGTAATCTATGAGCTGGTCGGAGATTTGGCTTCAAATAATCTTTAAGGATTTTCTACTCTGAGGAAAAGGGCTGATAGTCCAGGAATTGGTCAGGCTAATTACATCTGAATCAACTATTTAACCTAGAAAGAAGCCCATAGAACAAACATTTGAATTTTTCATTGATTTTAACACGGATTAAAAGTCCTGTACACTCGAATTTGTTTATTTGGAGGTGGTTGATTTATGCTTTGATTGATGTGAATTATCTCAGGTCTACTGCATCTATTTACGTAGATCATCAACTTTACAATCTCACTCATTTTCAAGCTTGAGAAACAGCCTCGATTACTCTTCAACAAAGGACCTCTTAGAAAATAAGAAATATGGTTCCAAAGTCGGTAGATTAACTCAGAAATAACGACCAGCGGTTATAGTCTTAGTCGTTATTAGACTAAAAAATTATTCCAGATGACACACCCTCCTACGTTCCTATACGTCAAATGGTCTTGCACATTCCGAGAAATGATAATTTACATCTATCTTTTGCATTGACCTTTACAGTCTGACTGATGTAAGCCACTTCCTCGAAGTAATGCATTTATCAAGGGGCGTCCAAATGTAGTTAATTTCTTTAAACGTGTTTAAGACCTGTAATTAACCGGCCAGACGTGAGGAAGAGGGACGGATTAAACGTAATTGATGTTTAGTCCACCCGCAAAGAAGAACATGCCCTCCTCCAAACTAACCCATGTCATTTTATATTTAGCAGAGCCCACTAAGTAATGTGGATCAATCTAATCCGACAATAACAAGGTCTAAAAAGAAGTTATTGTGCTCCTGCTTTTTGTATATATTAAGTCATTACGAACCTGTTTATCGATTTGCCCCGGTCTATCTAACTTCCTTCTGTTCAAACTTATATATATATATTCTATCCACATACTTTTTTCATCTCACTAAAACAACTATCCACATTTTGTCAATGGTAAATTTGGTAGGAACTTAGAGTAAGCAAATACTTAGCAAGGTTTCTCCATTCTACATTAATAGCTCTTAAGCCAGTATTCAAATGATAAACTGATTACAGATAACTGAGACTAAAATACACTTACCAATTCGTAGCAGCAATCAAGAGCTTGTGTTTCTCTTCGGCAGCACAGACCAGTTTCTGCCAACGTTCAGCAACACTCTCCGCCACTTTCTGGAAATCTGCTCGTCTTGGATGATCCGCAGCCACAGATTGAAGCAGATAGGACGCTCTAGCTGCACACTGTACAGCTTCAGGGTGAGCATCATTGAGTACCGGTTGAAATTTGCCATGATCAGTCTGCATTGATTCAGCTTCCGCTAGACTGGTTGGGATGACTGCTGTTTGGTAGAGAATCACCTCGCATTGACCTATCCACTTGAGAACCTGTCGTGACTGGGATTGTAAACGACGCCAATCGAGTTCGTTGCTTACACGCTCGTTGATTTCATCCACTGTGGCGACAGATTCACTTAACTCGGAAATAAGACGGTGAACACGTTCGACTGCTGTCTCAGTACTGTCTCCGACACCCGAATCGCTGGAACCAGGGCCCCCTAGGAGCAAAAAGGGACATAATTACCGATTTTATCAGGTTTATCAAGTTTAAACCCTCATTTTTAACCTCCTGCTTCAATTGATCCCTTGAACCAAACAATATATTAAGCTATTCATTGTATAGACGTACCTCCCCTTCTCCTTTGGCATACTTGAGACTCGCAGTTTAATAAAGTTGGGAACCGTCCTAGCCAACTCAAACTTTTGATCAGTAAGTGAATATTATGAAGGTGCGATTTAGTAATAAGGGACACTAGTTGATTGTTCCGACAATTTGCCAATGAATCCAATCTTATATTAAGAACTTGTAAATAAGTACATGATGACTCATAGGAGTCCTCTTCCTAACTGCCATAGAATGGCTCACAAAGGACACAAAGCCACACAAATTTCTCGTCATATCTACATTCGCGATGTCTAAAACAACTCGGATTGTCCTCGCTCAGTACTAATACCTTTCTCAATCTTATTCTCTTTTCCACACTCATTCATTTCCAGTCGTCTAAGTTGGACATGGTTCTACTTGATCCTCCTATTCGAAGAAGCCTGTTTTTATTGCAAGAAAATCGTTTGATTTGTAAGGAGATAGCACTAGCCTAACTTGATTGGATTCTTAAAGTAGGTTTACTGTCGAGAGATTAGCGCTAATTTAGATTCAAAACCTCTATGAATGCTAGGAGAATGCTCATTAAAAAATTGCATTCTTATATAATCAAATTATCTCACTCCTAAACTTCAACAGATCTAATGATTGATGATGTCAGTGGTTCTACACACTGTTGTAATTAATACTGAGCAAGAAACTAGGTACTTGGCCAAAATCACATTGAGATGCACTACATTTTCTGTAAACTAGAACTCATTATCACAATATAATCCTGATTAGGCTATAGAGTGCGTTGTTTTGTTCCTTAACGCTTCAAATAGCGAACATAATAGACAAACTATAACAGAGCATCTTACCAGCTGGGAAATTAACTCCGACCGACTCAAAGATGCGAATAAGTTCCCCACCCTTGTTGAGCACTTCCTCCACTTTAGGAAGCACCGCCGTGCAAGAAACGTTCACTTCCTCCAAAGCTTGAATACTGGGAGCCTGACGAGGATCAGAAATCCATCCGAGATCAGAACTACTGGTACTGGAAGGAGACTGAGGCGTAGCAACAGACTGAGGAGTGTTGCAGGGGGTATCTGTTGAAGGCGTTGAATTTGCAGCAGCCGATGGAGTAGAAGCGGCCGCAAGGGATGTTATAGCTGGAACATCTCGACGCAGACCCTCCATGGAATTATGAACATCGGCTTCGAAAAGACGCAACTGCATACAGAGCTCCAGACGCATTTGACGTTCTGCGAGGAATACCCATGCCGTGTCTCGCTCGTTTGTGACCTATAGACACGATAAGGAGATTGTTAGTCGCCCATTAAAAGGAGAATATTTTCATTGAATTGAAACAATTGATGGTTAAATAAATAACCCCCAAGCCAGATTCCTGTTAACCTAGAGGCATTAATTCTTTAGGCTAAACTTGTGTGCGACCAGGTTTTCCTAATGATGAAAAAATGGTACATTTTTCCAGTTTCTGAGGTTTTACAAGCGAAATCTAAATTGCAATTGAGTAACTTGTAACCTGGTTTTGGTGTGATGTTGACCCACAAAATATGGACACAATGACGAGACAGATTGCTAATAGAGATTCAGACGCAAGTAATACCATAATACATTTGGCTTATTATTAGAATAGTCACTTTACAATATAAACCCACTTTCATTTTAACAAGATGCTATAGGACAACTTACAGAAAATAATGTTGATCTATACTGGTGAATTGATGAGGAAGGATATTAATAAGGTAACGACCAACTCCACAATTCAACATCACGGAAAACTGTCATCTCACAACCTTAACTCCTTAACCTTTGAATCTCTACCATCGATAATTAAATTATTGTAAAACCTGATCGTTCACCTATTCACTCCTAGTAAACATTCTTGTTTTTTTGTTTCTTGATAGGACACAGAGTTTATCATGCTGTCTCGAGATGAGAAATTCACATTCAGAAGACGGTCTCCAAATCGGCCGTTATTCTGATCACCATGCGGATATCCATGATACTCTTGCCTTCTTGACATTCAGCCATAATGGGAAAATTTGTATTCTTATAATCTCTGTTCTCTGCTAATTCTATTGGATCTGAGTCAGTTGTAGGTGTAGCCATATTACATTATCGGCCAAGTTCCCCATGACTTCTACCTGGCCATTCTGTCACAAGTAACGCACGAAATAAACAGATGGGGAATTGCAATTGTGTAACAACTCTGATTAGATATCAGCCGAATAGGTGGTTTGATTAGACCTGGGCTGATGTGTGATAGAACAGTTTTTGGACAAGTGCGCATCATTTCAATGAGGCTAAGGAGGTGTGATTCATACATAAATACTCAGGTATTGTAACATATAAACAAAGCTCGGCTGGACCATGCACTCACAAACAAATTGACTATTTTTGTGGACTGGGAGTCCAGAAAAAAGGTAAAGGAAATAAAAACCCTTCAATATGTTTATGATGTACGGAAGGAGTAAACGCTTTTGTGGGTATTTGGGCAGGTCAGGAACATACTCTAACTGATAAACATAGTGGTAATACAATCGTACCAGGTAGAAAATAACAGGTTCTTTAACTTAATTTCAACAGAAACCTCGAATGAAGCAAGCATTCACGTAAGTATTCTTATTGGTTGGGAGTTCACAAAGAGACAGCATCTAAGTTGGGGATGAATAAAAACAGACTAGAACGCTTCAATAGGTAAAAATAAACTATATTTGAGACATCGAGGAAGAGCACAGGTGCAGACCCTACATGATGGAAGAAGTGCTACGATTGTCATAAGAAAATAACCAGCTCTTTAACTCAACCACTCGTTGTTTAATATTAGACTGTTGTACTAAACATTCACATAAGTAGCCCTGGGGTCTGAGAGTCAGGAATAGACGAGGTCAAAGTAGAAAAATAACCAATAAGAGGGTCGTTTTCGACATTAGGCAAAGTTTTTCGATAAGTGAAAGTATTGAAAGTAGTTACCCTTACGACATTCGGAAGAAGTAAACACTTCTGATAGTTTGGCAGATAAGGCAGAGAAACAAGTAAGCCCATCTGATAAACATAAGGAGAAAAGATGAAACGATGCAGAAATACTTATTTTAAAATATGTCAACAGAAGACGAAATATCTCTCCAACCTCATTGTAAGGTACTGATGCAAACTAATTGAATAAGCAATGGAAATAGAAGGATCAACTTCTTAAATTTAAAATAAAATAAACACCCTGGTTGTGTATTCACTTGGACGGGTGAAGGAAATTGGAGTAAAAATTCCCAAACACGATTAGAAAGTATCAGGTAAGTCAGAAAAACAAACTAATTTCTTCAAAAGTATAAATCTAAATGTGCGGGAAATTAATCCTCAAGTAATTTGAAAAAAAACAGAATATACCTTTGAATTGTGAAATCACAGTGCGGGATGCGGATTTTGAATTTTTACCGACTATATATATATATATTCGCAACAATGAACAATGGGTAAAGCATACTTGAGTGAGAATTGATTTAAAATGAGCAGTCTCCTCCGAGTCCTGTAGTCGTGATATGAGCGCATTCCCTTCAGACATAACCCTTTTAACAGCAGCTTCCAGACTATCCCGATGTTGTCCATAAGCAGTCAACTCATCATCCATTCCTTCAATCGTGGGTGGGAAGTGTTCATCCGGGTTGTACGCCTCAGCGGCATTGTGTAACCAACGCAACACCTCCTTCGTATGGCCATAGAAACCACAAGTCAGATCCAACATTTCACGACGTGAGTCCACAGCGTTGGTGAAACTTGTTATGCGTTGTTGCAATTTGGCAGCTTCCTACATGAAAAAAATGAAGACAGTTAATCATAGTAAGGGGTGAAAAAGCAATATTAAATCACAGCTTGAAACAGAAATAAAAACGCTTATTAATACATATATAAAGTCAGCGGAATCCATAGCTTTGAAGAATGGTGGAAATATCTATCTATAGCTGGTACATGAACACAATTATGGAAACATGAAGCTCAGATTCACAAAGTTATTGGGGATTCAACGAATTAGGATTGATCTTGATCAATAATTCACACATTTGTAGATTCAATCCATTAATAAGTTTGTTTTTAAATATTAGTTGGAGAAGAGACAAATTTTGTAAACTTATACGATACTCAGATTCCCTTAAACTATAATCAAGACAGCATTCCGATTGTGAGTTATAGAACCCGATTATTTATAGATTTTCGTATTTTATAAATCTTATATAAAAGCTTTATTGATGCTTTAAGATCAATAACTTCTGTAAGATGAGGTCAACCGTAATAAATGAGAAATACCGTAAAACTTAAAATTTTCGACCTTACCTTAAATTCGCTTTACTGATAACCTCTATAAGTCAAGGTCAACTAAAAAAGAAGGGGAAGTACCGGAGAAAAATCTTAACCTTACCTTAAAATACAAAACCCTACCTTGAGTAAATTGGAGAACAGCAATAAACCCTATCTGCACCAGGAAAATTTTTGGAATAGAAGTGAGAAATGCACATATCAAATGAATCGATTCGGAGGTCATTATCAGTAAATCCCAAGTTTCATTTTATGACGCTATCTGATTAAAACTTTTGTGGTAAATTCACTGATTATAAGGAAGGGGCACCTAAAGATCCATAGATCTATAAGGGACATAGTAGTTGGAATTGTATATAAAAACGAGTTTAAATGAAAAAGTAGATTACATTTTACTTTAAAAAAATGTTGAGATCGCGAATAAGCATAACAGAAAGCGAGTAGGAACTCAAAAGTCAGACACAAACGACATTGGTAAAGACAAATTACTCTCATTTTCCCACCACTTGTCATAACTACCAGTCATAAAACCAGAACTTCCCCTAATTCATCGCCATAGTGTGAAACGGAGTTGAATAATCCGGCAAAAATTCAGCATGTGCGTATGTATAGAGCCCTCAACTATCGCTAATTCAAGCATTTAATTATCATCATGCTGATTTGCCATCTTCAGTACACAGCTTGACCCTAATTGACCAATTAATTAGTGCAATTTGATTGAATAAATGCCAAAATCCACACGCGCATTGACTCTGATTTATATTAAATAGAAGGTCTGTTTATTCGACCAACGGAATAAATAGACGGCAAGAATTTTGCTTAATCTACTAACAAAATACACAAAAAAACATGTCTGACATTTGCTAGATTGGGCAGTTGTTCGAACTAGTGTTAATAAAACACTTGCACCAGGCGCTATCATCATCGTCATCATCAGGATTATAGCATCATGATCCCTGCATATGTGCGGCCGCAAAAATAATCTTCTTTCCTACAGCTTGGCGCCTTACAAATTGCTAACATAGCCACGGTTAGATTCAATGATAGAAACATTCTATATACAACAATAGAATGCGATTGTAGGGGACTACTTCGAGTTCTGTATGTTATCCAGTTGCTTATTACGTTTAATGGCACAAACTGAAGAATGAGCAATAAGAATGATCAATCACATTCCTTAATACTGGTCACCAGAAAAGTAGTTGAATGTGTGTCACGATTAAGACGTCTTCTCTTTGATGAAGACGACAATTAATTAGGGGGACTTATTTTAATATTCGCAAAGCTTATCATATAAAAACAGTGAAACATGCCTGGTTATTCAAACAAAAGTGATTCTTATTAACATCCATATGTTAACGAAAGGATATTAAGAAGGGAATCCCCAGCTAAATTCTTGATTGATCAATATCGAAAGCAACTGGAGACACGTACAACCTCTCAATCTTATTTTACAACGAAGCCTCCAGCTGCTGTTTAGTCAAATGTTTCCCTATGATAATAAATGTAATTTTTCAGTTTTAATTACAAGTAAAAAAATATATTATCAACCAACAGTCCTAAAAAACCAAGCTTCGACAATATACTTAAAAGATTATGCATGTGGTGCAGATGTATCATACTAAGACCACTACTTCAATAGTCAGTCGCCAAATTCAGAAACCAGGGATGGAACCTAATTGGACGTGTTTCTAAATTTTTGATATAACTTAGGGTGCCATCGCAGACACCTCTCATCTGGTGGTAGTACCGTGACAGACTACTAATTAATCATAATACATCATAAATATCACACGGTTAAAGAGAAAACTGGCCTGTCGAACTTCACGTGGATTTTCTGCCTGGGAAGCAAGTTCTTCCACCGCCGAAATCAACTTGTCCGCATTCGTCAAAGTGTTGGCCGCAACCTACAAAGGGAAATAAATCAAATTGATAATCCACAAATGAACACCTAAGATTGACAATTAGCAACAACGGTGACAGCATCGACTCTCAGCATGAAATCTAGACGTAAATATTTGTTTTATGAACTGCACGCATACGGAAACACGGTTGCATATTGATACTCGAGGGCAGTCAAAAAGTGGACAACACACTTACCTGTTCGAATTGCATGTGGGCATTGTAAAGTTGCTCGGCCCGTAGACTTGACTTGCCGATGGCGGTTTGACGAGCTAGGAAAGGTTCACCGTGGTCAGTGAGCCAGGCTAATACCTGGCCAACGTCCTCTTTGAACATGAGGAGAGCAAGGCGGGAAGTAAGACGAGATTTTCGATCGGTGAATGTTCGCTCCAGACGTTTGTACCAGGCCCATAACTGAAAGGGGACAAAAAAGAATGTTTATCAACCGCATTGTTGAGTATGAAGGTTCTGAGTCTTCACAAACTACTGAACTACTTAAAATGATCATATCCACCACTATAGTCTGTCTACCGTAATCTATCATGCGAAAGGTGACAGTAAATCGAAAGTAAATCAAAACACTCAATACTACTGAATAGTTGGTATCAGCTATTCAGAGCAGATGATTCGAGCAGAAAAGGTCTAAATGAAGACTTCTAAAGCACATGTAGGGAGGAGACAACTAGCTATATGGACAAGCTTTCATGGATAATATAATGTGCGAGCAAAGGTCATTTAGAAAAGTGGACTGAATAACTACACGTGGAAATCAGACAGATGGCCATAAATATTGAAATCTTGATAAGCCTGTTTCTAGGTATCCTCGAATATTAACATCAACTTAAGCCTCTCTACCTATTGTGCTGGTAGTAGAGAACAACTCATTCGTTGAGCCGTTGATGCACTTACAGATAAATGCCTTCTTCTGAATTCAAATGAAATTAAAACAGGTTTTGAAATGCACAACTACGAGATTGTAAATAAATGTAAATCTTTACTTATACAATACTTATGCAATTCTCATAGAATTTCTCTAAAAAACTAACCTAAACACTTACATATTTCAAACCATGGAGATTTTAAAGGAAAAGAAGTCTCAACAGTAACAGAAGCTCTTTCTTTTCAAAAGTAGACTGTCAAATTTTGTCTCTTCCCTCTGTCTTTAAATCCAATTTCGCAATGTTAATGTCTATG
The DNA here is from genome assembly GCA_900708905.1 of Hymenolepis diminuta. Taxonomy (NCBI): domain Eukaryota; kingdom Metazoa; phylum Platyhelminthes; class Cestoda; order Cyclophyllidea; family Hymenolepididae; genus Hymenolepis; species Hymenolepis diminuta. The sequence continues at coordinate 48,666 of CAADRB010000017.1, forward strand.
GATCCTCACAAAATCAGGAAACACGAGCAAAGCCAATATACTAATATAACCCTAAAACACTATAGGCATCAATTACATTAAGAGATAAAAATAGAAAGCTGAACTGTAGAAAACTGTCTTAAACCTATTCTGAAATTTTATTTTCACATCACTATTTCTTTCTACCATAAAATAAATCGGCTACGGTGCCATGAGCGAAAACAATGACATTCGAGGATAGAAACTTGCCTCGTGCACCAAATCAGCACAATGTTTCCGCCCCTGTGAATAATCGATAGCTGCTGTAAGGTTAGTATGTGATCCACCAGTGACGGGAGCACTCAGCAAATCAACCATTGCGCGTCCATCTCGACACGCCTCCTCATACGATCTTTGTATATCTTGCCAACGTTCCTGGATTAGCCTCAACGCCTGATTGAGATCGTTCACGTTAGTACCCGAGACATGACGAACATTCGTCTCCCAGGTTGTACAATTGTTGAGGAAGGCTTCAGCACGAGTATGAAAACTGGTTGAGAGTTGGAGGACTCGAGAACGCTCCTCCAGCGCAGTTGTGAAGGATTTTCGCTCGTGTTCCAACTCATTGGCCTAAAAATGAAAAAGCACATGGTTAGTGTAAGCACATCCAGCATAAACATATGTGAATCCTGTAGCCAATTACTGCTTGGATATGGTAAATTCATCCTCGTTAGATAAACAGCAAGCAGCGAAATCTTCGCCACAAAAATCCTCTGCATTATTACTTGAAACATACTAATCTTGAGGGAACATAAATCTTCATTAAATCACTCATCTACCGAATTTGTACCGATGGCTCTTGAACTTTCGATGAATTTAGCTGACCTAGACGTACATTGTCAAATATCCAGCCATTCAATTTATTGAACGGCCAAAATCCCCAATGTCAACTCTTCTTCATACATAAAGCCCTCTAGTATTCATTCATAAATCTTCAACGCATAAGATCTGACCTTCATTTGTTCTGCGTTGACCTCTCAATAAATCCTTGACCCCAAACAATAGAAATCGATACACCGGGATTTAGGAAACATGAAGACGATTTTCCACCTTATCCACTACCAAATCATCTCAAATATTGAGATCATGACAAGAGCAGAAAATGCAGTTAGATAGAGTGAACGCCATCGTCGTATCATTGTTTGGTTTGTGCGCTTCAGCTATTTATTTATAACTATAAACTCCATACTTTGAAAATAAAGACGAGATAGCCTCATTTTTCATTCTTTACTCTAAAATCAATCTCATTTGCCTCCAAAATAATTAGACCTGGATAAGTCCATATAATTATTGACCTACTTTTACAGCTAAACTCACTTGCTTAAGCATTTGCTGTCCAGCAAAATGTCCAGTATCAGCCAACATCCGGGCGATTCCTGTTAGACGAGAAACCTGTTCTCTAACTCCACTGCACTTCTGCAGGAACTGTTTATGTTGACTGTGGAGCTGAACCGCCTACAAACAGAGAAAAAGTAGTATTAAACAGACATCTGGCAGTAAGAAAACCATAACTAGTTTGAGAGTTTACCTGATTAGCAGTTTCACCGATATCTGCATGCTCAGTGAGGAGAAGAATGCTTTGCTGTTCGAGCCACGAGGTCATTCGGCTGGCATCATCTTCAAATAAGCGGAATTGGTAAATTTGTTCCAATCGAGTTCGTCCAGTTTCCCACTTCTGTTGAAGATGGGCACGAAATTCGTATAACTGAGTAACGGTTTGTCGAACTTGGGGAATTAACTGGAAGAGAAATGAAGAGAAATGTTGGCAACTTTATAGGTACGCAATATACTAGACCCCTTCGAACATTGAGAGATTTACAAGAATAGAATTAAAAAAACTACTCCGAATAGAGAGACACGTCCACTGTAACATACGTTCTATTTGTGACGTTCTCTAAAATCTCAAAAAGACTGAGATGGCTTAGATTGATTTGCATACCTCCGAAGAAGTTTGACTATCGTAGGATTAAAAATAATACATGTAGACAGGTTCTTCAATCACTCTGTGAATGGAATAAATAACATCCAAATAAAGTCCGCACTTCACTGTTCATATGCTCATTTCTCCTAAAATAAGGTTAATGAACGACATTAGGGACATTCTTCGCACATTGCTAAATTTGTGGAAGAAATTAATCGTGAACTAAAGACATGCCGACGCTGTGTACTAACACAAACCGAATTAATAGCCTTGGTTTTTACAAACAAAGGAAAGGGGATCAGGAAAAGGAGAAATTAAAGGACTCATACACTGTGAGGATAATAAAAAAATGCCCGTTAGGTTAAAATTTTGAAATTTTAAATCAACATCAGAACAGAATTCGTAAGACTTCTCTCAAAAGAGGAAAAGTTAAAAGCTACTAATCGAAGGTAAGAGATGTAATTAACTGCCTTCTCAAAAAATTGGAGAAGAAATGAATTAGTGGCAGGATAGACCATTCTTAATTTTAAAAAATATCGGCTAATAAGGACTTAACATCACAAATAAGTATTTGCTGCAATCCAGAGGACGAATCATGAAATCTGAATTTTGGAACATGAGCGACCCATTTAGTAAATACTGTACAATCCAAATCCAAAAATTGAATGACTTAGGACTCTTTGGTACCCTGACGCTGCTCTCAACATCATTTTGATTCCCTCCTCCTTATGATTTATTAGACTTTTGTGCTAACCAGTTACTTCCCAGATTTAAAAGATGTAAGAGGACCTTGGGATAGCTAAACTTGACATTAGGAGAGAGTATAATGCATAGATATTAGATGATGAAATGATATATGATCATAGTTCTTTTCACTTCGACTCGACAACATACAACATAGGTGAATAATAAATGCTTAAAATCCTAGGGAGATTAATAATGGACTAATGTATTCAAGTTGATTCCATTGCCCAATGACATAGAAAGCCTTAATGACTTTACCTACCGCGCAAAGATACGAACAAAGGCCAGCATGGTTAAATGCTTTTACAACCAGGGCGTCAGTGGTAGATCGGTCATTGTAATGTGAAAGGAAGTAGCTATTGGAATTATCACCTACACTTGGCTAGATAAACAATCCCTCATAATTCTGTGGTTAAAAGACTTTCGCCATGTTTTAAAAAATAATACAATCCTGAATGTAAAATAGAAAATTAGTGTACGTAAATACTACAGCTTAGGTGAAGAGTTAAATAGAGGTCAAAATCTAAGTTGGACTTTACAGGGGCGTATGATATAATATATACCTGCAGACATCAAATATGGAAAGTTAAGCAGCAAAACTTAACTGAAATACCAAAAAAGCAATGGGAACGTGCTAACGTGATCGTTCACAAAAAAAGAGATCATGATTTCATTGTCCATAGGTGCACATCAAGTGAGTGGAATAGCAACTGCAATGGTTAAGCTTGGTTGACAAAGAGATTAATAGAATTCCAGCCACTCCAGAGGGGCTCAATGATGGCGCAATATTAGTGTTGGGAAAGAGCCTCCTTAAGTGGGCTTAGGAATTATTTGTTAAAATGGAGACATGAAAATCAGAATGCGATGATAGAATTACAGAGATTTAGTACCAGGTGCCAGAGATGGTCTATCTTCATTGATTAAATACAATGGGGAAACTGTAAATTTAAAGAATTGCTTTTAATAAAGGCAATTTGATTGTCAAATCATCAATCAATAAATCAATTAAAAAACGCCCAAAATAAGCCTTGTCTTTTACCCATTGAAAGAAAGCGTCAGAATGACTTTTGATTAACGTTAAAACCTGTCAATTTAAATAGTGGAATGCAGGAACAAGAAAGTAAACATAACAATAAAGCGTTAGCCTATTAAAAGGATGTGATTTAATTACTCGAAATGACAGACCTGTATGCGAAAAAAAGGGATGTGTACGAACGCCAATAAATTGTAACGTGGAAATCTCTAAATGAAATTGACATGTTGAATACTTGGAATAGGAGACGACAATATCTCAATAATAACAATGCAAACACATCATCCACATTGGTGAAACGATGAACTACTTATTCAATGACGTGAAAAGCGAAATACAACCTGATTTCTAAACACTAAACCCAACGTTCATGACTTGAGTTTGAAATTAATGCCACGCGATTAATAGGACACCAATAAATAGCGGAAGTAAACATAGACCACAAGAGCGCAGTTTGTTAGCCTATTGAACTTGCCATTCATTGTTTTTGGAATGTTCAAACCCAACATATAAATCGATAAAGCACCAGATCTTAACAGAGATAATCAATAAGGAAACTTAAATATATTTTGTTAATTCAGAAATTAGAATTCAACGTTTAAGGATTAAGATCCAAGCCCTAAGTGTCAACTGATTAAACTAACATGATTTAAATGTTTGACATGACAGGAAAGTGTGATAATGGGGGTGTGTACGAACATCAATTAAGAGTGTGACGGAAATCTCTACGAAACCAAAACAGACAAGTATCGCGCAAACATCTACTGTTATTTGAACTTTTAGGGGCCTAACTACATTATGATACACACAATCAGGATTAAAAAGGGATAAACAAAGTACATCAGGGTGATAAGAAAGGAATTACTAGAACTTGCTTCGACGAAGGCAGATTAAATAGAATCTATCAAATTTACCATTTAACATTCATGAAGTTGAACATTAGTTAACTGCAAAAACAGAACAATAGACAATTATAGTTGTACATGACAGCGGTGCGTATGAGGGAATACCAAACAAATAATTTAAGTTTTGGAAGCACTGAAAATCAAACAGATTTGCATTAAGCAAATGCCCAAGATATTGAACAATTCAAAAAATTGAGTGAGAATAGAAGCATTATTATTCATAAATTACATAAGCGAATTCTACTATATTAAGGCAATTCCACTATTACATTATTCCGGTTAAGCTGATGATTCAATTAATAAAAAAGATGAAAAGAAGCATTTAACCTCTGTTCACTAACATTCAGGCTTTGAAATGAGTGAACTTCTTATCTTATTCCTATCGTATAACATCTATATTCGCCTAATGCAGGTACCATACTATAACAGTTTAGTATGAATATAGAATACATATTAGAGTGAAATGGGGGTCCATTCTGGATTCATGGAGACTCATGAAGAGCAAATTTAGGCCTCCGAAACACCATATTTTGATGTAAATAAGCCTCTTAACTTCATCTTATCATATTCTGATCTGTGATGATTTATGGTAATCGATGAAATACAAATAAGAGCTATTACTCACTTGTTGAAAGTCGGGATTCATAGAGACCCACGACGAGGGGACATAGGCTGCACTAGAACCGCCCGCGCCTCCAGCGACGCTACTAGGAAGACCGGCGGAACTTGTGACTGCGGAACCCCCAGCACCGCCCGAAGCCGAGGCCGCAGAGGCTGCAGCAGAGATTCCGTAGCGCAGCCAGGCCGTTAGTCGGTCGGATTCTGCTTCTAGAGCTGGAACTGGCGCTTGCATTACCTGACAAAGAAAACGAACCATTCGTTTCAAAATATTTCCATGGACGTTGCTTCCACAACGCAGTGGTTAACGCACATCTCTAACAAATCAGACGTCAAGACAGATGTTAATCGATATACGTCTAGTAATATGGACGGGATTGATTAAACCCGACCAATAGAAGAAGTGGTAAAATGCGGGTTTCTAATGAGAGTGACTTCAAAATAATTCTCTACCCCGAGTGATTAGCACTTTTCATAATGGCCTTGAAAAGTAAGACGCGACAAATAGACAACATTAATTTCCAAAATTACACCAAGATAATGCACAGATTTTTATAAAGACCGAGAATGAAATAATCTTAGTAAGACACCCATTCATGACCATATCACTTACAAGTTAGAAAATGTTAAATTTGAATTCACAAGGATAATTAAGTGATTGCAAAACCCACCAAAGGAATGTATATTCAACAAATCGTTATAGACGAAGACTTACTTTCCCAATTCAATATTCTTTATTTTTCCCCTCACTGTTGATCTGTTTTAACGTATTTTTTATGTAAAAGGTTTTCAATAATATACATACTTTATTAGCCGGTATATCTTGCTTTGCTAAAACTGCGAATCTAACCTTATTGTACTCAAAACCAATTCTAAATGTTACCTACATAAGAAATTGGAAGACTACAGGGTATATCTAAAACACCTAGATACATTTTTATCCTATTGCTCTAATGCTGATTAACCCCTGAGATTGGTCATTCAATACAATAACGTTCGCGAATGTCGCGTTAAATGAACATGAACGGATAAGTGACCATATACTAAACGTCCCGATTTAACAATTACTAGAGTCGAGACTATCCTAAACTGTTTTCCAACAAAGAATGTCTAACATTATTAACATTAACATAATGTTATACCTCCTGCGGTTTCATCTAAGAAAATACTAAGAAAACCTAAGAAAATAACCACTAATACTTCAAATTTTGATGACCAATTTGACGAAGTGGAGTACGAAGTCCAATGACCAATTACAGTAAACAAAAAACTAGACTCCATGAAATTGATATTGATAATTATAATAATATCTAATAACTGGAACAACCAATTACAGTTACAATAAGGACGCTAAAAACAAAGGATTTCCCACCAAGTTATTTCAGTTCTAAAAATAAAAAAATCCTTGCGCAGCGTGTATAACGTGTTTTCACTCACACAGATAGGGAACAAGTCCAATATTACAAGATTAAAATGAATATTAAGTGCATGTAACGTTCAGAGATATTATAAGATTTGACAATCACATTAGTCGAGACAGTATAACAGTGCAACAGAACAATCCAAACAGTGCTTTAAACTGACCAAATCTACCCATTGCATTGTACGTATATAGGTGCTCCAAAACTATTTCCCAAAAGCTTAGAAGGTAATTATTACATCTATCGATTAAAGTGGAGAGGAGGATAAATGGCTTACCTTTAAGCGGACAGAACGATGATCTTCTAGCGCACGTTTAGACTCCTCAACTGACTCGGGATTTTGTTTTTGATCAAGAAAGCAGTATAACTGGCTAAATTTGTCCGACATATCATGTGCGAACATAAAGAACTCCTCCAAACAACATCGAATTTGTATCCACTCCTCATGATTATAAGGAAGAGTACCCTAAAAACAAAGCAAATAATTCTAATAATGTAATAGAATAGAAAACTGAACATAAACACTAGACTCGCTATATATCGACAGTAGTAAAATGAATTAAATAGAATAAATTAGAGACATTATGAAGAATTAAATTTTAGTCAGAGCAAAATCAAACCTCCAAATCTGCAGTTAGTTGGCTCGGATCCACTTCGAGAAACAGCTGTTCAACCGACACCAATTGGATATTAAAACCGAATTTTCCGATTGACATTTGAACCTTTTGCTTCTCCAAATACTTGTCCGGTTTTATAATATACGCCATAGCTACATTTCCACCGATACATTCCTCAATAACCTGAGAAGGTAGAAAAAAGGAATATGTCATGTCAGAAACAAACACCTTAGCAACAACTTGACAATTAGAATAGTCACCTTTAGGACAGGTTTAACACTGTGCCAAGTAGTTCCACTTCGCATGTCAATAATGACGGCAAATCCGAGTTTCTTTACATTTTCCTCGGGAAGGTAGGTGAGATATCGGACAAGAAAGTACAATTCCTCAAGAGGTAGACAATCAGCATGAGAATTTGCGGGAAAACAAAGAATAGGCCCACCATTCCGTGTGCGTCCACCGGGTAACATTGCATATTTTCCACGGAGAAGGGAAATTAATTCGGCGGCTCGTAAACGGCCACTAGCAGGTTTGTGACCGGCTTTGCAATTGCTATTTAAGGAGGCATAACCGGTTGACCCACTAGTGACACTGGCAGCACAAGCACTCTGATTAGATTGGCAGGATTGAGGACTGTGACGAAAGAGATCGGGATGGACTGGTTGTCTAGTGGGATGATGTTGGGAAGCGCTTTGTGCACGGCCTTGCTGGTATACTCGGAGAAGTTGAGGATGTATTCCATGAGCATTGTGTACAGCTGCAGTAGCCGGAACTCGAGACGCACTGCTAGTTTTTACGTGAAGAGAGAGTTGGGGCATGCCCTGTTGGGAGCGGTGTTGATTTCCAGCCGCATGAAGGTCATGAGAATGACAATTGTGACCTGAACTGGATAATCGGTTTTCATTTATGTGAGAGGGTCGGTAAAAATCCAAAACTTCAGGATCTATATGCTTGTTCGTATGATCCATAATACTGAAGCATCACAAATTTGCTGTAAGAATATATATTTAGCAACAACAATAAAAACCTCACTAAATAAAACCAAAACTGAAATGCGCGGTTCTTAAGACAAATGAGGCTTCCAACTTTAGTCAGATAAAACGAGCAAATTAAATACTATAAATTAGTTAAAACGGTAGTATCAATTTACAATTATAAAAAATTAAACGTAAAAGGTTAATTTTATGTATGTTCCTACAAAATTTAAAATGCACTGCCAACGCAAATAATTGCAGACCAAAGTTATATCTACAATACTATTCATCCACTAACACTTATTTTACTTATTCGTCAAATAAATTTAATGCAGTCTTTATTCTACTTAATATTTTTATAAGGTAATATAAAGAAATTTTATGCCAAATTGACTACCATTTCTTAGTTGTTTGTTTTTAATATCCGAAGTAGCGAAACTTTTCAAGGTTGTAGCACTAGAAGTTAGTTCGCAATTTTTGATCCTTGGGGTTCGTTGAACATAAACTGTTAGTATATTTAAACTCATTTTCTCTAGTCATTTAATATTTTCATTTAACCTTGTATTAATTTACGCTATTATAATTTTGTGTTATTATCCATGTGGTCATATTTTAATATGAAGATTTTGATTTTTACCTTAGCGGTGTTATCTCGAAAATGCATTTTTGCACTTTGTTCATCGTAATTTATGTATTCTTCTGCAATATTGTCTTTTGTGAAGAGCGCCTTGGCGTTGTTGTTTGGCATGGAATGGGCAAGTCATTTGTGTTATGTCCAATTACTTTATTATCATCACTATTTTTATTTTATTATTACATAGGCGATTCTGGTGAAGGGGGAGGGATCCAACATTTATGCACAATGATTAAGAACGAAATTCCTGGGGTATATGTTCTTAACTTAATGATCGGTTCTTCCACAGTTATGGTAAGGTTTTAATTCATTTCTGTAATCTACACACACATAGAATTATACAATTCTTTTACGACTGCTTTGATCACATTTTTTTGATGGCCTAAAATCACTAAAGTTTGGATACTTATTCCATCATGCTTCATTTCATAACTTCTTTTCAAGGTGTCTGTAACTAAAAGTGAAGTACTGGTCTAATTCATTATAATGATGACCTATCCGTTATTTAGTGTTATTAAACGAGTGATCACTACAGTATTTGTTATCCGATATATTGATGAAGGAAGACGAGAATGTACTATTGATGATAGAGATGAATAGAAAAAGAAATCTCCCCATTACAATAATTGTAGTCGTGAACAGACAGAACAGTGGACTTAATGCTGGTGCGTGTTTAGAAACACGCAGAACATTCATCAGTAATTTGATTGAGTAGTATCTGCGTATATCTTTGCATTCATCATTAATAAATGGATCAGTGGCAGGTTTTGATAATTGCATACGTGTATGTTATCACTATTTAATGATCACTAAGTGCGTTCTCTTAAATGTGGTTTCTAATTTAACTTTCCCTTAATGCTATAACATCCCTCAACAATTCACTGCAAATTTACGTGCATACCGTACCCTATCTATTGAAATAATCGGATTGCTATCTCCGATTCACTGAAGTATTCTTATACAATGCTGATGAAAATGGAATTCAATGTAATACAACTGTCTAATATAGATATCATTGATTCAAGGGTGACAAAGAAGCCTTGTAATATTGGCATTTTTAGGAATTATTGGCTAACATCAGTGGCGAGAATCAATTGCATCCATAAATTGCGACCTTGAATTTAAAACTGTTATATCTTCTGGAAGATAGATCCTTGTCATCTATTGCCCCATCCCTAGTAACTGCTTTGGTTCCAATGACCCTTTCAGAACCAAAGAAAAAAGATTCAGCCCCCTAACGCGTCCATACACTGATTTTACTTTTTATTCACTTTGAAGGACCGTGTAAACTCCTTCTTCATGCCAATTAACGAACAATTGGACTTGGTCTGCAAGAAAATTCACTCAGATCCCCGCTTGGCCAACGGTTTTCATCTGATTGGGTTCTCCCAGGGTGGTCTATTTGTACGTGCACTGGCTCAGCGCTGTCCACCAAAGAAACTTGGCTCGGTCATATCGATTGGTGGCCCCCAAGAGGGTATCTATGGCCTGCCCTTCTGTCCGAATGCCACCGCCGTCCCACTCTGCCGATATTTGCGCACTCTTCTTTCACAAACTGCGTATAATGATCTTGTCCAATCGAGGTAGTCTATTTATTACTTTCTACTACTAATATTTATTTATTTATTTCAATAGATGTCGGTATGTGTCAGTTATTGTTTGTCCAGTATATCCAAGTAATCGAAGGAGTCTAAAATGGTCTCTCCTCAATAACATAGCGATGGACTAGTTGCTTTCCGTTACCTGATTTGTGCTATTTTGACAAAAGCACGTTGATTCAAGTAGTAGAGATAATATATATCCAGTCGTGCATAGTGTTTGCAAGATTCAGCCTTTGTTTTCCGGAAATGAGTTATAGTTACGAGTCCCGAGTTTGTATGGGGGGCGAATGTTTCTATGTGCTTGTTGGTAGCAAGTGGAAAAGAACTGTTCGTTGTCTCTAGTAATTTTTCTAGCCTTTCTCATAAAAAAGATGCCGTGGGCTGGACAGGAAGGTGCATGTCTATCAGTATTTATGAAAGAAGAGGTTGAAATCTGAAGACCCCGGACCTGGAAAGAGATATTTTAAGATTTTAAGTTCGACTTGGAGCTTAGACTATCGAGCTACTCAAATTTGACGATCTTACTGGTTGTACTAATTCCCTTATAACTTTAACAGTTTTGCCTATATTCAAGACAGAAATAAATTCAAGTCGGGAAATCAAACTGCGGGATTTTAATCTTTTCAAATTGTTGTATTTTGTAGCGGATGCTGCACAAATAAGCCTTTTTGCTGAAACTCAGTAATCCTCTTAAGCAGTTCAAATAGCCTCTAGCAGTCCTCTGGTCTAAATTTGTCCCCAATATTAGCTAGTCTATGCCTAGAATAACAGGAACAAAGGAGGCATTGAGTGGAGAGAGTTTACTGCTCATCTATGGCTCGCTACCAAGAACTCAGTCATTGAATACAATCAACGCTACGTGGCAGTGTTATTGATCACTGTTCGGCTAGGAAGGCCTCTGCACGCACCCAGCACTTGCTCGCTTCGCGACCGGTTACACGGCCCACTTTCCAGAATGTTCTAGAGCACATGAGGTTCCCTTGATCAGTCTTAGTGAGCTCCACAAGTTAACTCTTCCCTTGCTGATAAATGTAATTTTTTAGATTCCCATTTCAAGTCACAATTAGATCCAATTGAGATAAATATACCAGTTTGAATAGATAAAATACAGATTTATGTTTTGGTGGTCATTTGAAAGCCTCAACTGCTTAAGTTCTGTACGGGCAACAGGGGGTGGGGTGGAGATTTCAGATCTGTCTGACCTGTTCGTACCAAAAGATTCAGTTTTGTTGATATCTGGTTAATCGAAATGAGCTGTTACGGTTAGTGCAACAAGACGGGGACATATATTACTTTCAAAGGGTTTATTAAGATGGAATAGGGAACAGTGAGGTTTGATTATCTTTTTCTCGATATCATATAGTCACAATTTCGATTTTATCGTTATGCCCTTGGTTTGGGATACTTGAGTATGTTACGAGTTATTGGGCTAGATGGAGCTTTTCTTCAAGGACGAAGATTTTTATTTTTGTATTCTTCTGTGATCACGTATTTAACAAACCAAATGTAGTTACTTCGAGAATAGAGAAAAGCGTACTCCTGAAACCGCATACGTTTTTTTAATATTGAACTATGATGCCTCTACTATCATCATAGTAACTGATTGGTTAATTGGTATACACTTTCGTCTAATTTTCTTTTACTTTTCTGTTTAAAGATTCTACTTTAAGGAACTTAAAAATCCCTTTAGCTCGAGTATTATTTAGACTATCTTTTACCTCGCTACCTATTAAATATATCTAAGGCAGAGAATCTAATTGTCTTAACAATCCTTTGTTTGGTCCTGTCGAGTCTTAACACGTTTTGTTTAATGACCGCTTTGTTTGAGCGTTGACTCATCGAAAGAGATGCACGTGACTCCATAACAAAAAATAGAGACGTCTGTATGCATCACCGCCTAAAATATTGAAACTCGAGGAAACCATGGTCATTATGATAATCAACAGCGTACAATACTAATCCACTGTGATTAATTTTTAACTAATCTGTGGATTTGTGGGTAAAATAGCAGAACTGATTGACCGCAGATTAGGACGGGAGGATGGTGCGGTACATCTCTTCGGATAGCCAAACAACCGCTAGCTAAAATGCTTTTAACAACAGAGCTGAAATACATTTAGATTTGATTAAGGAATTGTTTGTTCTATTTGTGGCTGGAAAGTCCAAATAACAAACGATGACCTTAAATAATTTCCTAAATGGGAAAAAGATCCAACGGAAATTGAGTCAGAAGAAAATCTTTTCAATGCATATTTTTAGATCTTCAAGCCTATATAAGCTTCTCGATTGCTGCTAATGCATACCATCTTTAGTACATGGTGAAACAGTTTATCGATCTACTTGCTCTTCTTAGGTCTCGATTAGCCATTTAAAGCTTATTTCCCTGTTAAGTGAAATTGTTTAAACCCTGTTATAACTGTATCCCGTTGTTTTCAACTTCAGTTTCGTTCAAGCGCAATACTGGCATGATCCAATGAACGAAGAGGTATATCGTTTGAAGAGTCGATTCCTCTCTGAGATCAATCAAGAGAATACTGTCAATAAAACCTATCGCGAAAATCTACTCAAAGCTGAGAACTTGGTGCTTGTTCGTTTCATGAGTGATAGGACCGTCATTCCTAGTATATCTGAGGTGCGCTTTTAATGTAAATTACTATCTACTTACTAATTTATAAGTACCGGATTATGTTTGATCATATTTTAAGTGGTTCGGATTCTATCACAATGGCAGTTCCGAAGCCACCTACGATTATAAAGAAAGCAAACAGTATACAACGGATTGTCTTGGATTGAGGACACTTGACAGACAAGGACGTCTTCACTTGCTTTCACTCCCGGGTCGTCATCTGCAGTTTTCTGACGATTGGTTTCGCAAAATCATAATCCGCAAATTCTTAAACATCACCATCTATTAATGATGTATATCATGCCGATTTTATGATGCTTGTCAGCTTTTTTCATTTTGTAATTCGGGCTTTTGTAGTTATCAATATTACTGAATTTTATATGCTGCACTTTTGATAAATAAATCTTCACCCAAATTTATATTTTAGTTTTGAATGTTGAGAAAAGGCTCAATAATTAATATCGAGGAGAAATTTTTAATAAAGGTCGCAACATGCATGTGGTTGAGTATCAACATAAACAATGACGCCATTTATTAATAACAATTCCTAAATCTTTGTAAGCAATTGTTTTCAACAGTTTTCTGGAGCAGAAGAACGGGAAAAGTGATTAAAGAACTCTAATTTCTTTTTTCTCTAAGTGACATGTATGGGAGCCATCATAATTTGGCAGAATAGTCTATCCTTGTGATCTCACCAACCAATTAGAATATCTGTAGTATTTACCCACCCAATCACGTCCCACCTTTTTCGTAAATACCTCCTACCCGCCTGAAAGAAAAGCCAAGATTTCGTAAATACTGTAGAGGAGCCCGAATAAGTGACCAAAGGCACACGAGTCGCGTGGAACTTCTCTCTCTCTCGCTTTTTATATTCAAACACTTGCATTCCATTATACTATGTAAAGTTTTTTTAATTAACCCCTATTCTGATCATACCACTTATACTTCCTTATTTATCCAGGATTAGCAAACGTAGTCTAAATCTCATGACTTCAGTCTCGTTAGACTTCGAGCCTATTTCTATATTATTGGCGCACAATTCACCTACTATCTATAATAATTAATTCTAATTAAAAAATAATAACAGTAAACATTTCAGACATATCTTTCATGGATGAGTCTTGATCTTGTTCATCTATTTGGCAAAAATACTTGTGTAGATATATAAAAAAATAATGAAGCAGAGTATTCTTGGCCACTTTAAAATTGTTCTAATAATGTTAATGGTTGGAGGTATCCTTTAGAACTCACTACAATATTCGAAAACGTCAATTAAAACGTTTCATAACTAAGCTGAATTCCCGAAAGGCATCATTTTTTTCTGAAGTGCTAATCCTCACTAGGATTCCTTCTTTAGATCCTCATGTGAAATAGTCAACCAATTTGGATTCATCTAAGTTACTTCTAAATATTACAGATTTATGAAAAGGTTCACTGCTACGAATGAAATCAATTGATTTGAACTACTACTACACGTGAATCTTTCCTTAAAACTACCTTACAAATACTGGATTTATTGATGGACTTCATAAACTTTGCAAAATCAAATAAGAAAAGTGATTTATCAAACAGATTCCTCATTGTTTCTAAAAGAACTTAACGAAATTACATGATATCTGGGACGTATTGAGAAATACATTTAGAAGACGGAGGATTTCCGAAAGAATGAGTCTTAACTATATCACAGATCATCATATTGTTTCAGGTTGCTATTTTAGGAGAAAATTGCAAGTCAGAGAGATAGAACAGTTCAAAGGGTAACTATTTCCAGAATCCAATTGTCGGGGCATCATAATACCGGCATTTAGCATTTAAAAATTAAGTAATCTCTTGCACACTCTTTTCTATTGATATCTATTTCTGTTATTATCCCATCCATAATAGCATAAAAGAATATGTTGCCGTTATTTAATCTTTTTAACTTCTAGCATTAAATGACCTTTCAGTGGTCTGTGCATTAAATAACCTATTCAGCCGGTTTAATGACATCCATAGTCTGCTGAAGAAAGTCTGTGTAGGATATGCATCCACGTCTTCGTGTATCGTAAGCTGTTCGTATATGGTAGATATCATCTGCGGAGAAGTCAAATCCATGTTTTCGTAGGAATTTTCCTAAATTTTCCTCTGTGAAGAACTCCGGATGTTTGGAGTCAGCTATTGCCCTAAAACCTGCCGACATAGTTTTATATTCCTTGAGACACTAAAAGGAAGATAACTTCCAGTCACTTATCACGGTTTCTAAATGAAGTTTAATAATATTGATAGCATTGATGCAATGATGAAATTTTAGAGAACACTCAGTCAGATTTCATTACAGAAAGTTAGACGTTAAAAATAATATTTTGGCGTAAAAATATTAAATATTAAACTTACGATCTGGCGTATTTTATCCATCACTTCACGAATTCCTATTTCTGACCCATCCTTCTATATATAAAAATGACAAAAAACATTACATTTTCATTTATATGTTAGTTTCTTAGTAATTATTATTAACCGAAGCTACCTTCAATCGTTTTAATTCGTTAATTATCATCAAAGTAACACTAATCCCAAAAAACCCACTTTCATTATTTGACTCGGTTTGGCTAACAAATATTCCCTTTAAAGTTCTAATTGTCTTAAAGGTTAACAAGAATCAAAAACCAAAAATCAAAATCAAATCAGAAGGACGAGAGTTAGGATGCAGTAATGGTATAAACTGAATCGAGTACTTAAAAGCTGTTGTCTTATTTCGTAAATTTTAAAGGCGGGTTTTATAGAGCAAAGTTTAAATGTAAATTAATTTTAGTTTATAGCGAACGGAAATTCAGAATAAAATTTTGAATAGCGATCTGATGCGAGATCGCAAATTTCTGGTAAAGTTTGAGAATCGAATGTTTGCCACTAAGAGATATTAAAGCATATATGAAATTCCACATAAGCCATTTTTCCCAGATAATATTTTATAATAAGAGCTTATAAATTGTTTCAAATTTTGCTTAATTCGAGTTGTCTATTTTACCTGTAAATAAGCTCACCTTATTTTTCAGTTTATAATGGATAAAATCAAATTTTTGGCAAATTTTTGGTGGAGTATGTCCATCCGAAAAACGTTTTAGGAAATCCACATAATTGACACTAAATAAAACCGGAGCATTAAATATTGACTTTGACGGTTATAAATAAACAAAAAAAAATTTTTAACTCACAATCCGTCATTTTTCCTATCTAAGCCACGAGCTAATTCTGTCAGCTCGTTCTCGTTCAAGGGTAGATCAAATGCGGCACATATATTCTGAATTTGAAAAATGAGTTAAGTAAAAGACATTTATTAAAACAACAGTCGTCCACAGTACTACACTTACACGGAACTCTTTACGAAGCATAGTGCCCCATCCAAGGGGATCTTGATACAAGAACCCATTTCTAAGATTCGTCCAGATGGAAATAACAAATGGACGAATTTTGCTGCACAGTTCATTGATTCTTTCTTCTGACAATTTTTCATCCTCCCTTTTCTTATATTTAATTTCAGAAGCAGCTTTACCAAGTGCAAGAATTTGTTCGGTGTTCTGTTTCTTGATGTCCTTTTGACATTGATAAAATTCCTTCATTTTTGGCAAATTTGGATCATGAATTCCTAAATGTCAAAAAATAAACCACTACCGAATGAAGACTTGTTTAAATTGAATATTTTAACCAGCGAAAATTTGATAACTTATAAAACGAAATAGAATTATAAAACATCACTAACCATCAATCTCTGTAGGAAACAAATACAAACAATTAATACTTAATCACTGTAAATTCATACTTTCCAAATGTAAATTAATTTACTAATTCAATGCTTGATTATTAATGTGAAAAGTGAGACCTCAGGTCAAAGTCATTGGATATGTAGAGAGCTAAGTTTTAAATAAAAGTAGCCTCGGAAATGTAGTCATCAAATTTGATACTCAACTTTTATTGATATTCGTAGATTCAAAGATATTTTGGAATAGCCCTATCAGTGATCCAGCAGAAACAAGTTCGCAGTGACTTCCTGAATCGGCAAACACCTCCCTTACTACCTACTAATTCTGTGGTTCATTCTGTCATTGTTTATGGGCTCATTGGCAGGTCTCAATAAAGTTCGCCTATTTATTTATGCAGTTACTGTAGATTAAATCCCATTATCTCTCGTTCTTGAGTTAACCCATTAAACGTAATCAGACTCTTTCCATCTCCTAACTTTTGATAATTGGAGCTCTGAAACAGAGGTTGAGGCATTTCAGGCTTCATAGTTAGCAGCTTAGTGTTGTGAGCATCCCAGTTAACACCAATAACATCTCGGCAACTAATTATTTGACGGCAGATATTTGATCTAATTAGGAAATGGGATACTATCATGATGATCTTTTAACAAAATTTTCGAATCATATCTTTTAGGGAGTTCCTTACCTTAAATGCAAAATAGTGAAAACATCCCCGTGACATTATGACGTAGCGACATAAAAGGCGATTTTGTAGCAGCTGTTTGGTATCAGAGACGCTAGTTTCTGTTATAGATACATTTCAAGTCAGCTATTAATTCATCATGCAAATTATTTTGATTTGCTGATCTTAAAAATGTGGCACAACATTGAATACTTGTTGAAGTTTGGACCAGTGACACAGCAGTTAACATGCTTGACAGCGAAGTCAGAAGTCACGGATTCTATGCTCGACAAGGTTCAGTGAGAAGAGCGGTCAACCGCACTTGTTAAATTTAGCGGATGAATGGAAGTGATAGACCTCGAAGTTCTCATTAAGGGGACTTACTCTTCTACCTAAGAGGAGCGTTGACTTTCCTATAAAGGCTTGGGGGTTGTGCTAATATAAGTGGGATCCGAATAAGTTGAAACTAAAATAATTTCCAACTGGATAGCATTCGATCATCTCCTTTTGAAATCAATTTAAATATATGCAATCCATCTAAAATTATTACCGTTATTCATGATAAACTAATATCAAAACGAAAACTTCGTACGCTATCCCTTCATTCTTACTTTTGTGACGTTTCTCGGTGGATAGTTCAGTACGAATCGGCTCGCTTTCAAGGAAGAAACGCATAACTTGATGATACTTGTGTATCCCATCACTAGTTGGTTCAACCTCTTCTAATAACTGCCAAAGTGCATCCAACTCTTCAGAGCAGAACTCAAGACCAACTCTACACAAAACAAACAAATAATAAGTAAATTTGGGGGAAACACACGACTGAAAAAGTTTGAAGGTAGAAATAAATTACTAACTTCTTCATGACAGTTCCGAAATCTTTCTTGTCAATGGTCGCAAAACCCTTGTGTTCCATATGCTTGTACAACTGGAGTAGAAAAAATAGACTTTTCATGTTTTTTTGTAAAGAAAACCAATATTTTATTTTTTCAGTATATATTTAATTTAATTGGGAATTTACCTTGTCAATAACATGAAATTGTTCTGTTATTAGTTTCTTGAGAGCTAAAAGAAGTTGGCTTAGGCTACGGGGTTCCCCCGTAAAAACGACGAGATCCCTCAACTGAGGATCGAGTAACCTGTAAAAGCAAATTATATACAGTTTGAAGAATATAAATGAACTAATTTTATACTTGTGTTATTCTCCCTATTGCCCCGTGAATATAATTAAAATTGAAAAATAAAAATATTAATATCCAATAATGAAAATCTTAATTAATACTTAGATTTCTAATCGTGCTTTATTAATGAAAAATTTTTATTAAAACGTATCATCAGTTTAATTTAGATTATTATTATTATTATCAATATTCCGTGAATAGATTTATGGGTCAAAGTATAACGCTTACATTTTATCAGCATTAGATTCTTCGTCAGAAGATGGCTTGCATCTATTAAAGTTATTAAACGTTATTTAATACGAAATATTTCGTATGAAAATAAATTATAGATAGTTACGTTTCGAAAACGCTGGAAATCAAGTGATTAATGTCCACTCTGCAGTCATTTATGAGTCGAACTTGACGAACAAGCTCCTTCCATGAGCAATCGCCCATTTCGAATCCGATAGTCGAATCAATAAGTTCTCGGAATTGTGGCAAAGGGTCACCACCCTGACTATCATATTTTCTAGAAGAGTGAAACAGATTTAATGAGCAAATCACTCTCGGAATATTCGAGCAATTCAATTTTCGTACAGGAGATCTAAACTTACTTTAGTTTGGCAATGAAGTCCAAATTATCTGCAAATATGATATTGTAAATTTCATCTTCCAAGTAGCGGGTCTTTCTGTGACCGTTCAATTTGCAGGGATCATGACTTCTATAATATGTGAAAATTATTATTATTATTAATTTAGTTAGTAATTTAAATTACATGGCACAATGCTACATTCAGATGAGAACATTCAATACGTTTATTATATGGCAACGGGTTTCTCAATGGGCGCCCATTTTGCATGGCTAATTACCTCTAATAACATGTTATTTTAATATACCGATTCATCTGTTGAGTTAGAGGCCACGGATTCAATACCAATTGACGTCAACCCAGTGAGTGAAAGTCTCTCTGATATAAGGAGCGGCATAATTCGAGTTTCGCATCAGGGAGGCTCTATGATGCTACACCACTACTCAAGATGAGCATTGTAAAACGCCTCCCTAGATGGCTTGGGAGACATTATTACAATTAATATAACTAATTTAACTAGAATCCTACTTTAAAATTCAGGTGCACTTCCGTTTTTCTCTCAGAGTGGAAATATTTTTTTTTATTTCGAAATATTTTAATTGATATTTTCTTGTTATAACACCTTATTGCTGCAGTACCCACTGTTCATTCACTTTAAAATTTTAACAATGATTAGATATTTTGTGCATAAAGTTGAATTCACGTTTTCAGAACGATTCAGTAACGCCCTAGCTATCTGTTCATTAGCACATTAATTGTTCAAGTATGACTACTTACTTGCTCAAAATATATCTTACTCAAAATAAGAAACTCATAAATATATTCTCTATTTGGAAGTAATTTTATTCTATCTTCATAGGTTCATGGTTAAAACTGTGTGTTCTCAACAGATCTGTTATGTCAATCCTAATTGAGAAACATTTTGTCTGCAGCATTAGACTTAATCATAGTTCAGAATATGAACTGAGGCAAAGTTTTTCAATATGGTGATTAAGAAAAAAGTACGTTGCCTACTTTCGAAGATTGCAGTTAGAAATCCACAAATGCGCAACTTACCTTATTAAACTAGTTCATAATATCTTAATAGCAAAACCTTCCAAAAGCAAAAAATTTTGAAAAACTTACAAATTAGCTATTGCACGGTGAGGCTGATTACATTTCAGCTGCATCAAAAGCTTTCCATAGAATATATCGTTCCCTGTCATGTCACAGGCGCCCTTGTTCATGTCGACAAATAGTCCCCGTCTTCGGCAATACTTTTTCACATCCTCCGCGCTAACTTTAATTCCAAGATCTTTTATTACTGCCAGAAGATAAGCAAATGATATGCTGCCTTTGTTGTCTGTATCACCTCTCTTAAGTACATTATTCAATGCGACCAGAGGACTGCGAAACTAAAGTAACGAAAAGTGTTAAAAAAGAAAAAAACAGCAACAGTAATATGAAAATTTGTTGTCTGCTAACAATATATCTTAAAAAATCCAAAGTATTTCTAAAGCATGGATGGTTTTGCCTCAATCTTCCTAACTCCTCTTTGAAATGTATCTCAAGGGTAGGAATCAATTCATTAAACCTGGATTTGGTTTTCCATGTGTCGCAAACTTTGTCGTCTTCTTTCTTCATGATCAACGGTTTAGTTATCGGTTCAAGGACCAATGGGCGACAGGAATTCTCTTTCTAAGAAGAGTAAAGCAAATGAATATAGCAATGAACGTCACTAACCAAAATGGGTTTGTACTCATAACAGGCTTCATACTTTAACCTATGTGAATCGGGAAATTTGCGATTAACAGGTTTGGTTGATTCATCTTTTGGTACTCCCTGTTCGCTAAGGTTAAGTTGATCGATTAACTGTTTAGTGGAAATCGAACCAATGCCATCTAAATCAAATTTTCTAGCAGAAATCAGTTAGATTAGTTAGAATTACTGTTCCCAAAGTCGACGAAAATTTTCGTCAGTTAACTGAATATTCATTCGGGCAAGCATTTCTCTAAATTGGGGTTTTAGAATTCGACCATTTGGATCAAAACAACTTGGTGGGAGTAATTCTCTCAGGTTAAATTCTTTGGAGCGAGCTCCCAGTAAAATATTTTCAAAAGCAAATGCGACTGATAATTTATGATCATATCCAAAAGAGGATTTCAGATGAGGCCCATCCGTCCGTCCAAAAATTTTCTCGAGCTCATCAAAACTCACTACCTGTTTTTTATGTAAACAATATCTAAATTTATATTAATAAACTAATTAAATTAATTTTACCTCTCACAGAGACGATAAAATTGAACCATTTGCATTTCTGGACAGAGAGTATGAAATATTTTTAATAATTCAGATCTAAATGTAAATTACAATTTTCATAAATTACTTTGGTACTGCTCCCTTTTTATGACAATCTGCTTCAGCAAATAAACTCTGAACGAAATGCTTTCGGCGTTGAAATTGACATCTTAAAATAACATCAATCTTTAAAATATTATTTTCAAATTTTATACATACCTCATCAAGTGATAATCGTTGAGACAATTTACGATGATGAGGCTTTGAAACCCATTTTGCAAATTCTTAAAAATATCGGGCAATAATGTCTCTTACGATCTTTATCCTGTGGCAGAACATAATGATATTTTTCATTATTTAGAGGTCGAAAAGTATAAAGGCCCTGATCTTGATCTCTAAGCCGTTTAATTGTATCAGCACTATTACAGCGAGTCAATGGTTTGACTTCCAGAATTCCCTTAGTTAGAGTTTCAGATTGGGTTTCCACCTTAGTTTGAAACACTCGATTTGTTGAAAGTTCACTAGAGCATTTAAAATTAAAATTTACTTACTGTGAAATTTCGCAAATGTCTTCAGTCATATTTAAACGACGCTCTGTTGGCATATGTTGTGCATTTGTTAAGGTTATGAAGGTCTATTATTCTCAAGGTTGTTGAAATTGCTGAATAGAACATGATGAGATGTTCGTTGTGCTTAGCATCACTATTGCAAAATTTGCAAAAGTTTCATTAAATATGTGGTATAATTTAATAGGAAAGCGCAAAAAATTTTATTAATAAGGTTGACCTGCTAACGTAAAAGTAATTATTTGATTGTATATATATATCTCAAAATATAATATTTTATAATACATTAATTAAATTTGCTATGTCTATACATACCGTTACTATTTTTTACCAAACTTTACTACTAAAATTTTCCAAATGCTGAAAAAAATAGTAGTGTTTTAATTCATATATATTTATTTTTTAGTCTACCAAGGAAACCAATCACAGCTCCCAAAGAAATTGTAAATCTTGTGAAACTCAGTGTAATTGATGTCATCAAAATGTATATTGATATTTCATCAAGTCTTTCAGTCATCATATCCGGACACGGCTCATTCTTCAGTCTCATATACCAGTATGTGGCTGCTAACGCTCCTGATTCGTAATAAAACTGTCTTATATCAGTTACTGACTTGTCTTCCTCTGTTACTCCAGGTTTCCGCGGCGGGTAAGCTATTCCACAATTATTATAACGAGAGTTCTCAAGACAACAGCTGTCGGGAACCCACGCAAATTTGAACTCTTTCTTTAAAAATCCTCCTTCATCCATCCACCATTCACGATGCCATTGTGTCAGACCACAGCACTGAAATTCCTCATTTATCCAATCCGTGTAAACCTTTGATACATTCGATTTCGTATAATTTTCCACTAATCCTTTGATTATCATGGTGAAAGAATCCCTTAGAAATTCACTTCGTCGAGTGAAAACAAAAGTTAGGAAGTAAAGTTCAAAAACCAGACTGATAAGAACGAGAACGAGAAATATTAAAGCGACACCTCTCTTTTTCGAACGGATGACTTGAAGAGCTGTTCCAATGCAGATAAATAGCCATCCGGCATAAGTCCCTGTTACAGACACCGTGATAATCATCGTCTTTTCGTCAAGGACTAATTGAACATGTTTACGTTTCACATAGACCATTAGGGATGTTGAGAGAAAGGCGATTGCATAAAGCAGGGTCCATAGAATGGTGATAATCCATAAAACTTTGCTTGATTTCATGTTGATGTTCTTTCAAGTTGAAGAAATTCACCACGTTATCTTCATGTGACCTGTTTGAATTCAGAAATAATTTGTTCTAAATAAAGGCAGGTCTAGTCCATATGGGTAGTTTAGTTACTTTACTTCTTTCGATAAGTATAAATATCTAGTGTACATTATGTGCGTAATAGACTCTGAAATAAATACACGATTTTAACTATTGGCATACAAATATGTTGAATTTTTATTCTAATGATTATTGTTTTATGATTGAACTGTCTGTCTTAGCACATTGCTAATATATCATGAGATTTTGGACGTGTTAGTAGTAGAATACTATCGGTTGTTCAGTTTCATC
>CAADRB010000017.1:72527-130219 GCA_900708905.1 Hymenolepis diminuta
CCCCTCATGAAAATTTCCAACACATCAGGGGCTCTTTGATTTTAGCACATTCAAAATAATTCGCTAATTAACATAACTACATCAAGAGTAAACGTGATTTTGTCCACTTCTCCGATGAGAAACATCTTACAATTTACAAACTGCATTGTTAATTTATTCGGACATGCATTTATAATCGGATAGTATTTGCAAAAATTATAGCTTCAATTAATTTTACAGATTGATTTGATAATTTCTGTTTTTACAAGTAAAGAAAGTGGAAACCGGTCATCCCTCACATAATTGTATTTTTCGATATAATACTCTCTAATATCCGCAAGGTTTGTTTAAAAGTTAACTTAATTTGTAATAGATCTCTGATAGTCTGGTGTTGAAGCTGATACGCCGCACCTTTTCTCTGCTCAAAAGCCATTTTCCTTATATGCCAATCCGGTTTTCTCCTTTCATCCTGAAGGTATACAAATAGAGGAAAAGGGGCCGTCACCTTTTGACACTTAGCCGTGTAAACTGGGAAAACACCCGCAATATACCCTTTTAATCCGGCCTAATACACCCGATATCAATCAAACTTTAGTTAAAAATTTCCCAATTAGAAAGCTAGTGGATTCTTGACATCTCTTTTACACTTATTCCACTTACGTATTTTAATTACATACACCAGTTATAATTAACTCGCAGAGATCTAATTTCTAAAATACATTAGTAATTTCAGCTCTAAACTTACTTATTTACCTCAGACATCAGTCACAAATAGTCAACTACAAAAAATACGATGGAATGACTTAATTGTTACATTTTTCATAGGCGAAGTAAAGCAACATGACTTCAAAGGTGCTGACACCGAGTGACAGGGGTTAGCAATTATAATTGATGAAAATAATTTATATCAACATAGAGATGGGGAGGTGGAGAAAATGAAAGACGGATTATTTTAAACAGGCGCATCAGATGGGAGTGGATTAAGATTGGGAAGCCGTCACAGGAGCCAGTCGAAGGTTGACGTAATCGTCACGAAGTCGCGAGGGGCAACAAGAGAGGATCACCTTAATCTGATTGAAGATGGCGCGTGCTGAACTCCACTGGGCCTCGAATTCCAGTCGGACTACATCGTCCAGGGTGAAATTACCCACCAGTTTATCTTCACCTTCACCTTGTTTGGTCCCTTCTACAGAGGAGACTTGAGGTGCATTATCACTTCCCGACTTGTCATTCGTCAGAGGTTTCTAAGGTGTTTGTCCAAAATTATTAAGTTAAAGTGCATTATAATTATGGAAGAAATTAAGTAATCCAGTTCAAAATTTCGATAGAATTAATTGACAATGAATAGTTCTTCAAAGATTCTCTTGGTGATAATAATTTTCGGCTAATCGATATCGCTTTGAGGATATACAGTACACATATTTTGTCACATCTTGGTGATAGCAGACCTTGTTACCTATGACTACTATTCCTAGTGACCGAATTGGTTCCAGCGACCCTTCCCAAATTGGAGGCATAAAGAAAGAAATCAGGAATGATAACTGGAAAAAGGAGTGGGCGAGGATGAGAAATCTGACGGCTTTCCTTTTATTTAGTAAAAAGATGGAGGTTGATGGATTGGAACTGCTATGAACGTCCATGAATGGTTGGGAACACAGAAAAATCCTCGGACTAATAGCCATGTAGGAAGAGTGATGTAGATAGGTCTTTTTTGAGGCGCATGTAAATATGAAAGGGTATAAAGTCTGCAAGATATATGACGGATAGAAGTAAAGAACAAGAAACATAAGATTACAAAGAGTGAGAGGAAGCGGCTATCTTGAATTGATGACCACAAACTCCCGCCTCGAGTGAGAGCGATAAAGATGACTATACGGTTTGAACTAGCCAATGGCCACACTGGCCTCCGAGTTCAGCTGATACCAATTTTGCGTTCAGGCGTGTGCACTTCTCTTTGGTCCAGCAAGGTGACAAGCCTACTTCTAAAATGCTAAGGATTTATAAAGTTTTTAAAAATATAACGACTGCTAAAAGATGTCCGTTACTTATTATAAATACCAGCATGAAGAGCTACTACAGAACAATAGTAACTTCGTGATAGATGATGAAAAAACGAGATGAGCCTAGGCATAACTTGAAAAAAAGTGGCTGTCCTGCTGATTTTGTAGCTCAGATAAAGTAGGATTCTCCTGATTTCGATTCTCAATTCTATTAGTCTACCTGAACTATGTTCTCATCGTGTGTTTAGAATTTCCCCATGATCAAAAGCTGTAAAACTGTTTGCTTTACTATGGTGAATCATTACAAATAAAGAAAAAAATAGTAGTGTCGAACGTAAAATAGCAGAAATTTCGAAGGAAAGAAGTAGAGGTAATAAGTTCTTTCTTAATCATGTCAAATTATTTGATTCTGATAGGGTAGGATACTGAGGGATACTGACTTACAAGGTAGGAGATTACGAAAGGAACCTTGTTAAAAGGCATGATGGACAAATCACCGGACGCCGCAGCATTGGAGGAACAGATAACGCAGTCGAGGACGTAGGACATAGGGATTGTTAGAGATTTTGAACCACCACGGAAGATCTTTGGTAACTTAGAGGCTTGTACATCCAACTTGTCTCGAGACACAGCTAAAGATAAAGTGAGAAAGATTATTTATTCAATTCATTTAAGATTTGAATAGTCAATAAGAGGCTTTGAATGTTATATTGCGATTGGGGTTTAGTTCGACTATTCACGCTAACATTAAGTAACATTACTTCTTCTTACTTCGTAAATTAAAATCTATTTTTAATCAAGAAGAAGACGCTAGATTGTACACGAAGTTCAGTTCTTCGAAATATTAACTGACTAAAAGCAATTGAGGCGCACACATTCTGACTCGCGCCAGTTGATAATTTTCTATCGGTTGCGCACCAACGAGCTAGCAATACGAAATCTGTCAACCTCCTCTTATCGTTCCTCGATAGACTCTTTACCACAAATTGGATCCCACTTGCTCAGTACTGACACTTTTGGCTTCTCTTCCAACTTCTTCTACCTCTTCCAACTCCTTCCTATACCCTCTCATTCATTTTCCACTTGTGTAATAAATCTTGACCTTCTTGTTCGGGAAAGGCTGTTGTGGTTCTTTGATATTTAGGAAGATCATTCGTTTTGTAGAGAGGGTAGGGGGCGGAGAAATTCTATGCCTGATTTGGTCGAGCTATCAAAATAGCATTACTGTCGGGATTACTATTTTATACTTAATCCCATAACTGCATCACTACACCGATAATCTTAAACATTACGTGTCATAACAATTTTCCCTTCTTTCACTCTTCATTAGAAGAAAGTTCCTGCATAACGAGAGATAGTGTTAAGATTTATGAGTTTATATAAACCTTTAGAATCTACACTGCTACGCAGTCAAAGGTACCAAATGGAAAAATGCTACCTTATGATGCCAATTGTTTATTCGGGAAGAAGGATGATCTTATCGTGTAATTTCTTCATTAGTCAAATGCGCTTCCTTTTCAGTTGTATTTTTGGAATTAGATAAACCTATTCTGTGGAATAATATTCAATTTATCGTCAACTAGTAGAAAAGGAAAACAGAAGACATGCAATTAGCTATCATAAGGAAAACGCAATTAAAGACATGACTGAATCAAAATATGGAGAGATAATGTTGCTGCGATGCAGCCTTTACAAACTAACTAAAAATAAATTCGGTCGACGATTAACATAAACCATGACCTATAACTCCCTGTTTTGATGCTGTGTGAAGGCAGTAGTGTTAATTTCCAGGATGACTATACAAAACTAATCTCAGTTAAATAATCGATCAAAATTAAGTAAACTCAAATAAAAAGAAAATTTCGGAAAAAGGAGTGATTATCCAAAGGGTAATTGAAAGGAAAGATAATAGGCAATGATAACATATCTACCTGAGAAACGAAAGACAAAGCAGATGACACTTGGCTGGATATCAACAAGTATGTTGACCTACAAGAAATGTCATAAAAGGGGTCTAATAATGTTTAATCAAATGCGTCTGGATTGATAGATTTAAATTAACATAAAACGAATTAAGCACGAAATCTTCTATCTACGAATTAGGGAATTTATCAGCAAGGAATGAATCGAGCGGTGTCATCCGATTTATCTAAATTTTCGAATTTCAAGATTATCTCCTTTATGGATGCAAAAAAAGGACTAAATCGAGACCGAGAATGTAAACAACACAGTATAACGAATGCTTCTAAAGAACATGCAATAATTATCTATTAATAGTGCTAAAAGTGGTCCGAAACCCACGTGAAGGGAGAAGAAAAGGCGGAAGAAAGGACAGTGACTGATGAACTAAGCGAAAACCATAGTCTTTATTGTTCTTAAAAGCACTCCACAGAATAACATGTCTCAAGAATGAGTTAGAATTTTACATTTTTATCACTAAGGTCATTTTTCGTGTTCGGAAACGTCCTCGTATTTCTGAAACCACTTTCCGAAGACGCAACTATTTTCAGCATCACGTCGGAAATTGCCGATTTGCCAAGAGAGGGTGTCCGTCATTGAGTGAGTCTGCAATGATGAGGCCTGAATGCATAGAAGAGACTTTCTCCACCAGTGTCTCAATTACATTTGCTTGAGTCCTTTCAAAAGTATCTTGTTGTTGGAGGATAAATTGAAACTGTTCAAAAGTGATGGACAACTTTGAACTGCTTGAAGAGCCTTTTGATTGTTTTGTAGTTAAATTGCGGACTGTTGTTTTGAACACGTAGATGAATGCGCCGCCAATTTTATAATAGTTTTGTTGCCACTTTATCAATGCTACAAATACTCAGATCCCAGGGGGAAGAAGGAAAAAACTTTTGGCTAAAGCGACGACTTCTATTGAGAAAATAAATATATCAGGCTGTAACAGAAGTTCTGTCCATTTTTTAAAATTTGAATTAAAATGAAAATTTTGTCAAAAATACATCTACCTAGTGTTCAACATAGCCACCATTTTATTAATTACATCTTCCCATCTTCTCATCTTGCCATAAGCTTTCTCTCTCCTTCTTCATAAAATTTTGCCAGTTTGAACTCAAAACAAGAAACTAACTTCCTCATTTCCACCCCTTCTCTTCTCTTCTCTTCTCTTCTCTTGAGGTAAGCCTTTGAGGTCCCACTCAATGATTCTGTATGTCCCTGAAAAAATGAAATTCGGGTGGTGCGAGATCGGGAGCATATTCGCCCGATATCGTGGGTGATGCATGACTTCCCAGCCAAATTCTTCCACAACATTTTTGACATTATCTGACATTATCATGGTGCAGAATCACTCCTCTTCGATTCATCAAAGAAGGCCGTTTTTCCTGCCTTCCGTTAACTCCTTTTAAACGAGTTAGCTGCTGACAGCAAACTTTAGCTGCAATCTCGATTTGTCTCGGTTTGGAAGTGGGATTCGCTTTGAACCACTGTCTTGGCTTAGTCACTGTCTTTTGTGCCTAACATTGATGTAAAGGATCCACCACTTCCCGTCGCTGTCACTTATGACTCGGTCTAAAAAAGGTGCCTGAAGTTCAGTTCACGAGAGCGCAGTGAAACACAACAGGTCACACGCTGTTGCTTGTTCATTTCTGACAAATCATGTGGGATCCATTTGCCAGCTCTTCAGACCTTGCCAAGTCTTTTCATTTCCCTATACATTTCCCTATATATATATATATATATATATATGGTCATATGGCGGATTACGTGAAAGGTTTTGCTCGGTTCTCCAGTAGTGCAGGTGGGATTTGATTTTCATCAATGACAACTTCCAATTTCTCAGAATTGACTTTTTTGAGCATCCTGTTCTCGGTTCGTCTTTCAGACTGAAGTCGTCCTTTTTGAAATCACCTGCAGAAAACCACCTTCTACAGGTCTTCTTATTCACAACATCGTTTCCATAATTATCTTTGGAACTACTACTACTGAGCTGTGCTACTGAGCTTGCCGTATTTCCTTTATGAAATTCAAACAGTAAAATATGCCTCATATGCTCTTTATTTGGAGTGTACATTAGGACTAGAGATAGTTACTAATAATATTATCACACAATCTGAAAGAAGAAATTATATTTCATTAATTACCATAGATAAGCCTACATTGAAGCATCGTGTCCTAAACACGTAGCTCAAAAATTGGACAGAACTTCTGTTACAGCCTGATATTATAAATAATTAGCCCATCTTTTTACATATTCTCAATCAGAAAAAAATAGATAAGAATGAGATGTACGAAAACAAATAAAAGGATAATATTGATGGAAGAACCGCAAACTAAGGTTATCAAATAAAAAACCAGAATCACAATAAAATTATGATTCGAAAACTTGAAACATAAGTGGCAACTGCTTGTCAGAATTCTAAATACATTAAATATGGAGAAAATTAAGAGGGGGCTAACAGAAAATACTAACTCACTTATTTGCACATCACGAGTAGAAGGGCCGCGGATTTGAGTAGCACGATACTTCCGAGTCTGCAGATTTCGAGCAGCGACTGTGCCAGAAGAGGGAGCTGTAGATGGACTTTCGTCTCCATGGGCCCATCCGTAAGCCTCCCAAGCAATCGGATCGTGGCGACCTGAGAAAAGGAGGTAATGATAGATAATAAGGAACACAAAATGTATACTTACAATTAGGGAAGAAGGTAGAGCGTCATTCGGTATATTTGTATCGGTTTTTCGAATCCGTAAGCCTTTTCTTCTTTCGGCTTCTTACCCTACCTTAGATGCAGGACTCAGAGTATATTTCAAATGCTTCCCACCGTTTGTTAAAAATATGACAAACGCACCATTTGAAACACCTCCTCACCAACTGTATTAACAGAACAAATATATTCAACCTTGAAAGAATACATTGGGACTGATAGTTTAGCGGCTCTGGGGTAAAGTTTTAGTCACATAACAGCTTAATACTGAGAACGTTCAAGCTAGAAGTAGGACGCAACAGGTATCAGCTGCGATAATGTATTTCAAAAGCATCAATTTTAAAATTCTTAAGTAGTTCTCTAATTTGTCTAACCTTTCTATAATACGGTTCCTGATGTACAAAACCGTCCTTCCGTCCAAGAGAAGAGCTCGAATTACAACCAGCAGTGCAAAATTACAGTATTTAAATGTTATTTCCATTGAATTAAGTTAAAAAAGAAAACTCTTGGTTATTATCGCTTATTTATTAAAAAGACCCACGATTAATAAAAACGGAACTTTGCATCGTCACATTCAATTTTACCCAAAAAGGGATTGGAAGAAAGTTTAAACTCTCTTAGAAACATAAGGGGAGTACTTTAACTTGAATAAGAATGTTAAGAACACATGTAAAGCTATAACCTACTTCAATTGGTGACATTTAAATATCGAGTAAGATAAGTTGAGAAGTTTTAGAAGCTACTAATTTCAGAAAAAATAAATATAAAAGTGTGTTGATTAGAGGAGGAGGTATTTTTGACAAAGGTAAACTCGGAAAGAAATCTCATGACCAACCATATTTCGGAAAATAGCAACTGACAAAGTGCACTCTCAGAAAGGCTAAATAAAAATTAAATTAATAAAACGGGATGGATGTTGGTTAGCTAAGAACAGGCAATCTTATCAATGTGCATTAAACACAATGAAATCGTGAACCCGGCTCCGAAACCTAACATATGGAATAACTAATCTGATTGTCTCATTACGAATACGAAATTGTTTGATTCATGTTACTAGAAGAAAACGATGAAAATGAAAATATAGACTGTCAATATCGTGAAGGAACATTTTTTATACTACGGCAAAATTATTGAATAGAATGTGAATTCATAAAAAACGTTAACAAATAGCGGAACGATAAAATTTACACTCAGATTGACTTTTTATATTCAGGAGAAATCAAATATCGATACAGCCCCATTAATTGAAGAGACATAAAATATCCGAAGGATATTTATTTGAAAAAAAATACTGTAGAATACCGTAACGGACTCTTAGATTCTCTAAGACATTGCACCAATTACAAATATGACCCGACCACATCACAATACGAAACGACCCAAACTACCATATCAAGATAATGCGCGCGTTTGTGTATCGATAGGTCCATTTATATTATGTGCCATTTACAATCGTAATGCAAATAAATTCGTTCAAATAAAAGGGAATTAAAAGGTGGAAAATAAAGAATCTTACATATAAGATTCATATAAGAATCACTTTGAGGAAAATATTATTTCCTTATATGTAACAGAATCAGGAGAAATCTCAACTAAATTTGAGCAATTAGAGGAAGACCAAGATCCTGGAAAAATCGACTGCCCAATTTGATTGTCATCAACTTCACCCGAGTCTGGATAAATCAGGCTGATTTAAATTCCGTTATCTGCTAACGAAAACCTGTTCGTATATATGTTGGCAAGCAGGAGAAACAGCGTTAGGCAATTTAAATTTGAGAGAAACTCAATAAATCTATGAGATACATACATTTCATAATAGAATTCTTAGGAATAAATATCGGTAGAAACCCTGTGTTTTAGAAATGACTCCTTTTAACAAAAAAGGAGAGAATAAGACTACAATAAGTAAGTTGATAGGAACGGAAGAAATATTGTAAACAGGAGAAATGGAAAATGAAAACATTGCAGTTAAGGGACAAGGTGGTCACTACACTGTCCTAGAGTCCAGAGAGTACAAGCTATTTTAAATGATAAAAATTCACCGGGAAAGAGTTTCCCAAAATGCATATTTAGCAAAGTGAAGGAATCATGGAATTATTCTGATCCGAAAATAGCATTCTTTGTAGCCTATACTGACCACCCGATTATTCACGATTGATCACTAATGAGAGGTCTTAATTATATTACACTTAATTTGAAGGGTTTACAGCTCTGATTTCGTTACAACTTGTATTTGAATGTTAAAATGAGACTTATGAGCTATTTGAAAATTGACCTTGATAGAAACTGAATAAAATTACCCTCAGATAAGTTCAATCGTTTGGTAAATCTAGCGATTAAAGTATGTTTAAAAGAAATCAACAGTAAGTACCAGAGAAATAACAAGCTGTGAAATAACATTACAAAGAATTTGAAGGTACAACAATTACTAAGAAGTTAATTTGATGAGAAAAAGGGGCAAGGCATACAAACGGGCAGTCTAACCGCTCAACTTTTCGCAGAAACTTGAACAAGTCAAATTATTCTAGTGGAAAAAGTCAAACAATTTTTAAGATATTAAATATTTGAAATTTGAAAAAAGTGGGTCAATATATTTGTGCACTTTGAAAATATTTATAACATATCCCGTGATGAGAAACATTATCAAACAATAATAAATAGAACTGATATTATTTTTTATTCAGTCCCTACGACTTGGACATAAAGGTGCAGAGATTTAAATATTACAGTTACCAAATAGGAGAGAAGGTAAAATATGTCATTCCTGATAAGTAAGAATATCTCTGGAGTTTGAGTTCCAATTTGCTCATCTACGTCCTTAAAATCTTAAATATACGTGAGAAGTTCATTTCCATGGAAGAATAGTTTCCAAGACAATTGAGGACAAATGCGTTGATGTTTATAAAGATAGATTTGAATTCTCTTACGGCTACATTACTAAATATTTCACGACAAGGCAAATAAATCTGTAGGGTTTGAATTCTACAAAATGTATGAAAGATGGAAATAGGGACAAAGAGGCACAAAGATACAAATGATGAGAGCCTGGCTCCACTATGAGTGATAGCGGCCGATGACTATGTGGTCTGTTCGAGCCAATAGCTACACTGAGCTCCCAGCTCGGTTTAACCATTGGTCCACTCTCCATGCAGCGTGTGCTTCAATTTGATCCAGCAAGGTCGCGAGTCGACTGATAACAGGCCTGTTTATAAAAGCTAAGCTGCGACAGAACCGAAAAACTAGCACTAATCGCAAAAGGAGCTACATAAAATCCTTGACTTGAAAAAAATTTAAAATTTCACTTCTCCTTCCCACATCGATATAGAAAGGTATAAAGTCTTTGTTCAGACGATGCCCTCGGTAGGACCTTTTGAATAAATGGGCAAAACGAAATATGCTTAATCTAATTTAAGGTCAAAAGAAGAAATAACGAGAAATGTCTAACTTGAGTTCACACAATTAAGTAGTTATAACTTGAAGAAAAAATGAAAAGATTATTGATTTTAATAACAGGAATTCAGTAAAAACAATTATAGATCAATTGGTTGTTATATTTGCCATATGGGACGCTACACTGGTTAGGAAAAAAGGACCCAAGGAGCTAATGTTGCAATTAGACATTATTTATGAGAAGTGACAAATGGATTTGAGATTCACTCTAGATTCTCCTTTTCTTCCAATACTTGGAGTCTCCGTTTAGCTGTTTATTTGGGTTTAAATTCTAGTCGCCGCCTAAAACGGTCAAAAATTTCTTTGAAATGATTAATTAGTCTACTCTCACCACTGACACAACAAAAACACTACAAATCCCGTCAATTTTTAGCCCAAACAAGAGACAGCATCACAATATTGTTCTCATTTAAACTTCTACATTTGTAGATTATTAAGATGATAGGTGATATAAAACACTTTCAATATTTGATTATAACTTTTATGGAGGGTAGAGATCTAATTTAAGGTAACAAAACTTTGAGACCCTATGAAATTAACCTTGAAAAAATAAGGAAAGTTCGAAAAATATTAACTGGAATGAGGCTCTTCGCTTCTCATAGACAAGCGCATTAGCTAACTCGGTGTTATTTTCTATTTTCTCCATTTTTTAATTTTGCCTTCCCGATTTACAGTACCAATATAATGTGATATTGCAGAGATTATCTAATAAACACTAAACACTGCAAATCTGTGAAACTCTTTGAAAGAGAAGTCTACAGTTTCGGAGGTACTATTGACCATTCTAGATTCAAGCATTTCACTTTAAAGGTAGAGAACAAAGAGATTTCAAGGGGAACAAAGTAAAGCATAGTACGTGGGCATTAGGACACGGTGGAAAATCAATAAACGGCTTAAAAACCGAGAAATGAGTCGCAGTCTGAATGGAATGAAGACAGATATCTTTATAAAATCAATAAACGAAGTCGCAACAATTAAATGTAGGTGAGGCATCAGCTCGCCACATCTGCGAGTTTCACCACTCCCAACCCCTGTCCCAGTAATTATAAATCCCATGAATAATCAGACTCCATTTTGAAATAAATTCCCATGTATTTTCAGGGAGGATAATTTCAAATTCCAAATTTCCACAACCTACGCGAAATATTGCGTGATTGAGGAAGAGAAGAAGCGAGAGGAAGAGATAATGACGTGCGGACTAAAACACATTATCGCCAGATCAGGTCAGTGAGGAGGATGGTTGAAGGACACGTGATGTTTAATTGATGGTAACGAGGGGCGAGAAAGGTAGTCTTGCAATGACGTGTTTGTAATGAGGGAAGGAAGGAGAGTAGGGCATCATCATCGTTATCGCATCTGATGACTGAGGATATAAATACAATAGTGTTTCAATGATAAATCAGAACTAATTTTAGAACTCTTCAGAAAAATGCAAGGTTGTACGAGACGCGTAATTAACACTTCGTCTACGTGAAATCTATTAAGCAGAAGACAACCAATTATTGAGCATTCCATATACTTAAAGATTACAAATAGTCGCATTTGCAAATATCCTAATTTTACTGGTACAGGCTTTCCATGATTCTTAAAACTGTTAGAAATCCAATCTTAGTACTAGTCTCTCGTAAAACTATAAAGATCCTGCACAGCAGAAATGCTGCGACCTGGCTGCATTGGAAATTCTTTCTAGCCACCAGATATTAAGGACTAGAAAGCAGGCATATACTATATCATGACTATGGAAAATAGAGCAAAATATCAAAAAAATTATAAAGTGATCAATCTATCGTGGTTAAAAAGCCCAAAAAGCCGATTTCCCCTCTTCATGCTGAGAGATCTCAGCTCAAAAGAATTTGCTCAAGAATGGTGGAACGTGGCGTCGTCAATGAAATGCGAATGTTCTTAGAAAGAGTATAGTATTTGTGAGATTACAAGTGTACAAATTTCAAGAAAAGAGGACGAGCCTTATAAGAGTACGCTTGTCGTTAAACCAGACACACATCATTACGTAATAAAATTTCGGGTCTTTGTCCAGGTGAGGGAGCGCACGAAGGGCGTGGAGAGGAGATTAACTGATGGAAAATCAAATAAAAAAAATAATAAAAAGGTGTGAGGAAGATGGAACAGAAGAAAAAGATAAGTTTTATCAAATATTTGACAATAAAATTGATTAAAATGATGCCTTAACGAAAAATAGACTATTTTGAAAGTATTAAACCAGGCATTAGAAAAAGGCTTTAATGTCCGGTCAGAATAAATAAAACGGTGTCTACTAGCGATCTCTAAACATCTTTAAATGTACACATGAGGTTCTGGATTTTCCTTTGCTAATAAACCAGAGTGCTTTGAATTATAGACACTTATTCAGAATGCTTCGGAGGAAACTATCGTATGAGTGACACTAAATAGGCTTGACCTCCCAACATCCGGGGCGCGATGGAAATTTAAAATAAAAGATCACAGAAACCAAACACAACGTCAGATCTCGAGATTGTCATTCGGTCAGATGAGAAAGTATAAAGGATACAGGGCAGTAGTTGGAATTTTTATCTGATCATAACTTATGTAGATTGATGCCATAGGGGATTTCATAAATGACGTGAGATTGGGAGGGTTTATGATCAAGTAATTGTTGTCGCACATCCAAGTGGACTATATTTAAAATGATATCTCAATAACAAATTAGATAACTTTGGAACTGTTCAGTAAACGGTAAGACTACACGGGATTGGAAATAAATACCGTTAACAATTTTGTCTGGGTGATATTTAATAATACGAAGTCCTGTCAAATCCAAATCTGTAGCTATCTCATCTGAACTATGTTAAGGCTGCAAAATGCAGAATATCATTAAAAGTAGTTAAAAAGTGGTCAACAAGCAATGAACATCTTAGCCAAACATTTGCTGCAATCCAGAGAACGAACCATGAAATTTAGATTCTTGATCGCGAACTACCTGTTCAGTAACTATTGTACAACCCTAACCAAATTCAAACGAAGTGAGGCTCTGATACTTTAAAATTGCTCTCAGTCTTCTTAGGCCCCTCCCTTTTTCATTTTTTAGACTTCCTATTAACAGATTTCAGTCACTTTCCACAACTAAAATTTATACAATTGTAAGTAATAATAATAGTGAACAAAAGTCTGTTTTCTATTATTCAATGTGAGTTAAAGTCCGTTAAATAAAGAAAGTGCAAAATCACCATGTGTTAAGATCATAAAATAGTAACGTCCGATTGAGATATTGAGGCAAAGTTCATCTATAAACGTCTTTGAAAGTACACTCGTATTTTTCATTTGTACCGACACGAATTTTCTCCTTCACATCACATTTAAATATCAGTCCGATTCCAAGGGGTCTACTCTCGTGAATCCATAACGATTGAATGACTCAGACCTTCATATGATCAATAGTGGAATGCCAGGAGAGCTGATGTACAACCGGGCTAATGTACACTCTTGTATTCGACCACTCGATGACTAAGTAATTACCAATGGGCTCCTCCCTATAAGGTTCCTTTACTCTCTTATCAGACTCCGTAGTGTTCTTAAGAAAGTTTGAGGGTTCTAAGTAAATATACCATTCGTCGTCGTCTTGAATTTTTCCAATTTCATTATTTTTAATTACAGCAACTTAAACTAATAAAAGAAAAGCGAGAAATGATTAGCGAAACCTCCTAACCTAATGAAAGGTAGGAACCTCGTGCATCTCATTTATCTTTGGAGAAGCCTACCTTTAACTCCCAGTTCCCATTTTCTACTACAATCAGCAAGAAAGTCAAAGTAATCATATGAAAACGATTTATTAGCATTAATAGGTCAGTATACTTGATCCTGAAACTACGTTTAAGCAGGCATATCAAACAGGCATTAAGCCGCACAATACACAGGACTTTGTTAAATCTCGAGACGTCAATGGCTTACTGCAAAAATCAGACGCATCTTTATCGTCAAACCTCCTAATTTCCAGCTAGCCAGTCACTTAGGGGAGAGAACATGGAAGAAGCATTGAGAGCAGCCAGGGCTAATTAATGACACGAGACACAGCCTGTTACCGAGATGAGGAGAAAAAGATCATGACTATCGCGCATGACACGTTAAAATTAGAAGCCAAAAGCTGACAATAATTACTTCTCGGAGTCTCTCCAGAGATCGTGAAATGAACATAGCAACTTATTTCAATTTAACATTTAACAAAACATTTTATTTAATAGCACAACAAACAATGAGATATTATGAACTGTATTTTTATTGCAAAAAAGTTGCAGACTGCACGGATTCAAATCATCCCGTTGTTTCATACTTGATGTTCTGAATAATTAGCAAACCAACTGGTTAATCGTGGTTAAGAGAGGTGACAGAATTTATTCTAATCAGAGGAGCTTCCTAATCAAAATAAACTAAACTGAAAGTTCTTGAAATATAGAACTGTCAAGGTGCGTGATCCAGTTCACGACAAAGTGAAAAATATGAGGGTAGGGGAGGGATCGAAACGATCACCACTGTATCATCTGATGATGCACAGTGATTCACTGTTTGAAATATGGTACTGTGAGAATTTAATTACTTTACACGGTAAAAATAAACTAGCGATCGAGTCCCTAAAGGTGATATATTATGAGGAAGGTGAAAAATTCCCATAAAAAATAAACCTACGATTGGAAATACAAAGAATTTGTGGTATCATTATAACAGGCGGCAAGGTGAAAGACTTTCCCATCTTGGGAAACCAACTGAAAATGGGTTAATGGATTAAAGGGAGGAAATTAAACAAATGTTGAAAATAAAGTCAGGATATTAGGAGATTCTTATATTACTTGATTATTTGATTTGGAATAGCAAAAAAGTAGAAGAGGAGGAGAGAGTAAAAAACCACCACTGCAATATACTATGAAAAATAGAAAATAGAATACTTCGTCCATGATTAAAAAAATACAGAATAGATAAATTGGTTAATACCAATCAAATTTGCAGTGAATGCATATTTTCATGAAAAAAGGCCTCAATATGCTACTCCCTGTTCAATGGGCTCCTCATTAATTATATTTCTCTCCTTTAGTTGTAAGAGATAATAAGTGTTTCCTAGTGCAAAATGGCATATCCACGATATTAAGCTACCACATGAAGCCTGAAATGGCTAAAAATTCATCCCAGACCACTACAATAGGGTGATAGACTGTATTCAGCCAATGAATTCAATGTAACGGACAGAGCAAAAGGTAAAATTAGAAGATCGGAATCCCATTATGGCATAAAAACTCGAGAGGCAAGCATTGGAGAGCATAAGAGCTTGTCATATAACTTGCCAATTATGCATTTGATAAAGAGGACCCTCTTAATTTTATAAATTCATATCAAGTCAGGGTATCCAAGGCTTTCTATAAACACGAGTAGACGTGGTTTACGCTTGCCTCATTTTTAGGGAGGAAGGAGGGGGGGGGGATAATTATAAATTAATGATCTTAGAATCATTAATAAATTCCTCTAACCATAGAATTATGATAATAAATTTAATATGCATAATCACAGAACGCAGACTTGAGATGAAGGCATAAACATAATTGAAGACGAGGGTAAAGATAACTTCATGCCGTTATTAAGTGGGAATTGATTAAGATTTCAGAGCCATCTGAGAAGTTAATGCCGGCAAGTCATGAGATGGACTTTTACAAAATCATCTATTATTACCAAGAAATAAATCAAAAGGATATCTAAAAGTGGAAGTTAGTCATCTATATTATTCAGAAAGAGAGAAGGAATATGAATGAAGGTAAAACTTCTAAAATGCAAGGTGATTAGGGGATTTATAACAAGCAGATGA
Organism: Hymenolepis diminuta; assembly: GCA_900708905.1. Classification (NCBI taxonomy): domain Eukaryota; kingdom Metazoa; phylum Platyhelminthes; class Cestoda; order Cyclophyllidea; family Hymenolepididae; genus Hymenolepis; species Hymenolepis diminuta. The sequence continues at coordinate 88,442 of CAADRB010000017.1, forward strand.
GAAAGCAAAAGGTGGGAGTTCAGTGAAAAATATCATCCCTCTTAAAATACACAACACCTTGAGAGAAATCAGATGGTCCTATCAGACGACCTTTCTAGAATCGAGGTTATTAAAAGGGATTGATGACTGATAATGGAAATGATCAGAAATGAAGAGTTCTAACGCATTCACAAAAAATGAGGTAGAAATTAGTGATTGGTATGACTTTCAGTACGAAACAATCACCACGATAACATCTTCCATGCAATTGGTGATAATTATTGCTTGCGCCTGTCCTGATCACATTGTGTCAGGTGCAGATTAGCAGAATCGCATACCGACAAATTATAACTAACGCACGTTAGGAGATTTTTGTAGAAAACGATGTCTAAGTAGGCCTTTATTAAGGAAAATTTTATAGATACGGTAAGTTATTATATAAGAGAATAAGGACTATAAGATGCAACAACAGGCACTAACTTCTCTAGCAGGGGACCTGAAGATGAGTATACCTCTGCATTATTCCACACTGTACATGGTGGCGCGTGTGCTCCCTTACATGCGAAATCTTTAATTTGACCCACTTTTAATCTCTCGGTAGCAACGTGCTTGGGAGCTTGCACTACTCAGACCCAAAATAAGTGTTCCACCTGATAGTATCGCTACGTCTCAGTGCAAACGTTTCATTATAAAACTAGCATGATTCAACTACGATATAAATGTGGCTTATTATACTCCAGAGTTCCTATGCTTTCTATAAAACAATAGTTCAAACTAAATAAAAGTTCCGTTAAATGAGGTAAACTTAAACGTGACAATGTAAAAAGCTCTTTTAATTTGGATTCACGAGAGACCCAAAATGCATTTTTTTATTCACGCTTTTATCACACAAACACTAGCAGAATCTTAATTGATGATATCTTAATAACAAAAGTCAAACGGGCATTTATCATACCAAAAAGAAATATAAGCAGTAGATATTTATAAATAGAAGCGCTTACATTATTAAAATGTACACTCTCGCTTATTTCAAAACCTTTTTCCAATTATTCGATTTAATAAAGTTGAAGTTTAATGGTGATTTGAATGACCGAAAGTGTTAGTGAACAGAGAAGATATGTACAAAACAGTTCTAATGAATGCCTCTATTGCCATAAGATAAGGATGAGAAGACGTTATTTTTATATAAAAAATGATGACTGGTCATATAATAACACATGAAGTTCCACCCAATTTATTATTAGTACTGGGTGGTATGCATAAACACCAAAAAAGACGCAAATTTTGAAAAAAAAGCATTATATTGCACTGGTGATGTGTAGAGGAAATAATAATAATGCTGATTTACTCTAATAGTGGTATTTTGGGTCAAATTAAAAAAGGTACTATGATCAAGTAGTGATAGGAGGCAGAATCGCACATTTTTGATGACGATAATGATAATAATCTCAGTAGAACCCGCCAGATTCATAACTAGCAAACTGAAATCGAGTTGGCCAATGTGGAAATGCTAGAAAACAGGAAAATTGATAAATACCTTAATGGAATCTGGATGTTTCATAGTTAGAATAGAGTGAAGTTAAATGTGTATAAACCAGAAAACTTAATTAAACCGGTAAACCCCAAGGTCACTACAGAACCTCCAAAAGTTAAAATGTGTTTCCCTTTAACCAGAACAAGTGTGGGAAGATGCTTATTTTTAAAAAAATGACGTAGAAGTTTTAATTACGTAAAACTTCTTTCTTCCAAAAATCCTTTGAAGTTACCACCCCCTACTTTGTTATTTTTCCCTTATAAGCAAATTGTTTCACTTTTGAGTATTTATTAGAACAAAATCATAAAACAAAAAGAAAAATAATTCCGACTGCCCTGGAATTTGAAGTACCAAGTGAAGTGGCTTTAGGGTTTATCGAAATGCATCTAGTAATTGGGATTAATATTCACCTACGTAAACAGGACAATAACAGTTTAATTTATAATTAATGAGAGATGAGTAATGTAAAAATACGACCCTGAGAAAGCACCATAAAGGAGAAAAACTAATTTCAATTTAGTACTTAAGTTGTAACTAGGTCTCAAGTGCTAGCATTTAACAAATATGTCTGAAGAGAAGGATAAAAATATAGCTCAAGGTCAACGACGACCAATGAAATTAAAGATGGTGTCGAATTTCGAGCAGACTGTTTGCCTTCCGGTTGACCATGATAGGATACTTCACGTAAATGCGCCGATGTGTATACTAGCTCAAATATTCAATGTGACTTTACAAAAGTTCACTTTTGAAAACGTCAGATTGAAATTTACTGGCTGTAATACAGTTAGTAATTTTCTTGATATAAATGATACTTCAAATGTTAGTAATTAAAAAACATACAAGATAATCATTCAACGATCAGAAAATATTAGAAGAAATTGGAATCGTTAAATTTACATACATACTAAAGAGTCGGAAGATTTTAAATTGAGTTTCACCATTGGTAGAGTGAACAAAGTGTACGTCTGCTAAGTCGGAAATCATGAGATCAATGTTTATGTTAACGATCAACCCCATTGGTAAAATCTGGTCAACAAGATAGATGGTGGAATGCGAGTTTCTCAAGAGCAGCTCTTGGATACCTTTCATCTATTCAAGTCAAGGATTATTAATAGTTTGTTGAATGCGTTTGAGAAACTTAGTTTTGGAATAGAACACGACTTTCACAAGATCTTCATACAAAAGTAGATGTTACCAAATGGTTAAAAAAATAAAGAAATCTTGATATTATAATTTGCTCAGATTAACTCCTGCTTCTTTTAATTCCCTTTTATTCGAACGGATTTATTTACATTACGGTTGTAAATTAGGTATAAGATAAATCGACCTATCGATATGAAAACGTGCGTCCTATTCTGATATGTGGGCTTGGGTCGTTTTGTACTGTGTTGTTGGGTCATATTTGCAACTAGTGCAATTTCTTAGGGAATCCAAGAGACGGTTACGGTATTACTCTTCAGAGAAGAAGAAATCATTACAAGGAGAGTGGAAAAGAGGTTCGAAATGAAAGAACTGAATGTAACGTCTCCAAATAAGCAAACACGCGAGAGTCTATAATAAACAAGATCAAAATATTTATAATTTTAACTAGGAATAGAATTAAATAGAATATAAAAAAATTACAGAAAGCATTTCCAATTTAAGAATAACACACGAACACTAAATAGAACAGGTAACGCCAAATCGATAGTTGTTTACAATGATGGGAATAGGTTAATTTCTTTTTAATCGATGTGAACACAATCGGACGATTACGCATTTAAGCGCGTAGATGCATAATGAAGCATATACATAATTATACATATGAAGCATATATGTATGTATGTATAGACCATTTTCTAGCTTTAGAGATGGTCAAGCAGCCCAAATCTTGTATACGATAAAAAAGGACGTACTGTGTTCCCGAATGAGGGCAAAGTGAGTACTGGCGTAGTTTCTGGTGTACTCAGCGATGGTCATTGAGAGGTCGAGGGGTTTGTGAGCGACTTCGGTCTCCTCTCCGGTCGGTTTTTTGTCCGGATCGACCCATTCCTCTAAGCGATAGGCGTAGCCCTCGTGTTGACGCAACATTCGCCGATTCAAAACGTCGTTCACAACGCATTCTAGAGTCGCTGAGGGTGGGAGGTGAACACGACTAATGCCTTGGGCAAGGTGACTGAAAAGAGAGGAACATGGACAAGATCCTTTGGTACGTATGAAAGTGAAACCTATGACGAAGAAAGTAATATATACAATTCCTCATGTGTCAATATGCACATCTGCAAAATCAGATGTTACAAGATCCATGTTCATCGGTAGACATTCAATGACGCAGATGGCCGAAAGCCTCGATTAATTATGGTCAACAGGAGGAGTGGTAAACTGTGAGTTTTCAGAATACCTTTTCTATATCCAAGTTAGATATTGTTAAAACTCCTCTAAATGAACTTGGGGATCTTACAGTTCCTTCTACAGTCAGTAAATATTAATGGACTCAAGACTTTTAAAAGTAAGATTTCGGGAAGGTAGATTCAACTTTTCAAGCAAAAATTTGACAAAGGAACTACATTGATATTCTTTCATCATTTTTGCTGAGTGAGGTCAAAGAAAAATGAGCATCTCCAATGTGCACATACCGACTCATACTTCTGCGCATCCTAATTTTCAATTGATGATTTTTCATGGGTCGCCGATCAACGAACAATGAATCCGAAACCTGCCAACTCCCTTATCGTATATCAGTAATCCACCTTTATCACAACTCGGATTCCAGTAGCTCAGTACTGACACTTTTCCCATCCAATTTCTAGTACCCCTTCTTTGAATCCATTACGCTTACTGCCCAATTCAACTCTTGATCTTTTCACTCTGAGAAGGCCGTGGTATCATGTTAGCCTTAGGGAAGATCAATTAATTTGTAAGGGGATAACTAAGCGCAATTCGGTGGCACTTAATTATCCATACATTAGACGTCAAGAATGGAGCAATTACATAAAAAAACTTTTCGCTTGTTTTATTGGTAAGTAAGTGCAGACTGCGAAAGCAGTGTATATTTAATCTATAAAATCTAAGAAATGCTAGAAAGTGGGTTTCTGTTAAAGGTTCTTAAGTGAACCTTGTTAGGTGGTGAAGAATAGAACTTATATATAAGGCAAAGGGCTTTCTTTCGATTGAAATGCGATAAAAATATGAAATGTGATTGCTTAATGGATGTTAAAACTAAGTAGACATCTCATCACCTTCTATGAATGAAATTCCAATTAAGAGACGTTATCTGAAAAGGCTCAGAAGAGTTCTAATGAAACACTCAATAGCAGTGTTTTGCGGTCTTAATAAACCGTTGCCTCTGGTCTTTAGAAAAAACAAATTTATCATGACCATCCACTCAATTGAATCAATTAACCAAAAAGCTCCAGACGTCATAGATATGAATCCGGTCAAGAACCTAAGAGTTTGAATTTCGAAACACTAGGACATGATGCAACCTTATGAACGCGGAATTCAAGTGAGGATTCTTTTCTAATGTCTTTCCTTCTATCTCTAATTTTACTTTCACTTTTCTGCTCTGTCACCGGTAGCAATAGGATTGTAGCATTAAAAACTTTTCTTGATGTGCCTAATTTTTTAGTGTTCTAGGTAGAAGTGACTGATAAAAGATTAATATATGGAGTTTCGACCCATCAAGATAACTTACTATCATATTTGATTAAAGTACATTTTCATGCTTTGAATTGATGATAAAAAAATGGTTATTTTGTTTAACTTTGAATCTGTCACATCCTGACAGGACTATCATAGATAGTTCCCTATCTGGGTTGTTTCTTGATATTTTTGCATTCATCAAGTAAGTCTCATAGGTCAAATTTACTATGCGTTAACTTGTCTGTATTTTCATTTATGAGTTTACTTTCAGATATAGGAACTTTTATTATTATGTTTGCACTATAGTGCCATATCTGATTTGTACTAAGGCCGAGGATGTGAGAAATATGGATTATACACTTCTTACATTTGCATTACAATAGGATATGATAAGAATGATTGTAAAGATAGTTCTGCAGCTCTGAACTCAATTATTCAAGTGGTCATCTATTTATAAACCGTAAAAGGGTTGTGAGAGAAGACTACATAGAGGAAGGACTAAAGTAGGTCTAGAACCATTCTCTTCATAGCTTCCAAAATCTTTAACGAAACACAAGAGAAAGAAGACAGAATTTGATGTGAATACGTGCATGAGGAGACAGCCAGATGCATTAACCTCTACCTACGTATTTCCAAGTTTAACTTCATAAATCATAACAGGAATTCTTTTCTCATTGTGTAAACAGCCTATCTGCAGTTTAATTATATTCACCAAACGATGGAAATTCAACGAACGCGAGATACCGTGTGGCACAAATAGAGTCGCTGCCTTCAATTCTCAATCACCTGAAGACTGACAGAGGATTCAGAGTAGACTCAAACCCAATTAATTACTTTGAATTTGCACATGTGGCAAACAGTAGTGAAGACTGTCAATAAGAAGAGTAATGAGTTTAGATGAAAAACAGACTGAATTCATTTACAAAATCGTGTAAAGAGTCCATCTGATTGAAATGATAAAAGTAATACGAGTTGTACAAGGAGACAGAGTTACCCTAATTGCATTTATTTGAGGAAGATGAGAATAATATCTGAATACATGGGGCCTAAAAATGAAGAATTCTAGTGACCTCTGTCGAGGTATGAGTTGTTTGATGGCGGAAAGGTTAGGGTGGAACTCAATGAAAAAGTAGATTAAATTAATTAATGAAAATTTCCTTCCACACGCTTTTCCTCATATTATAAACTATTTTCAATTTGTTTTAAGGCAGAGGAAAACGCAAACCTCGATTTACACAAGTTTAAGGGATAAAATGATTGTCTCTTCCATTTTCATAACTACAGAAGAGGTAATTAATATATATGCAGTTACGGAGGGGGGTTTTATTATTTATAACTTCCTTCCAATTTTAGTGAGCTCCATAACATAGTATATCACAGAGTTCAGAAACATGACGCAGCCAGCCACTGTGTCAGATCATAAGATAAATTCCCTTTGAGACGCTGCAACTTCAGCACGATTGACTTCTTCCTGTCGTTAAGTATCTAGACGAGTGCAATCGACTAAATATCAGCTTGTAACAGAAATCCCGTCCATTTTTTAAAATTTGAATTAAAATGGAAATTTTGTCAAAAATACATCTACCTAGTGTTCAACATAGCCACCATTTTATTAATTACATCTTCCCATCTTCTCATCTTGCCATAAGCTTTCTCTCTCCTTCTTCATAAAATTTTGCCAGTTTGAACTCAAAACAAGAAACTAACTTCCTCATTTCCACCCCTTCTCTTCTCTTCTCTTCTCTTCTCTTGAGGTAAGCCTTTGAGGTCCCACTCAATGATTCTGTATGTCCCTGAAAAAATGAAATTCGGGTGGTGCGAGATCGGGAGCATATTCGCCCGATATCGTGGGTGATGCATGACTTCCCAGCCAAATTCTTCCACAACATTTTTGACATTATCTGACATTATCATGGTGCAGAATCACTCCTCTTCGATTCATCAAAGAAGGCCGTTTTTCCTGCCTTCCGTTAACTCCTTTTAAACGAGTTAGCTGCTGACAGCAAACTTTAGCTGCAATCTCGATTTGTCTCGGTTTGGAAGTGGGATTCGCTTTGAACCACTGTCTTGGCTTAGTCACTGTCTTTTGTGCCTAACATTGATGTAAAGGATCCACCACTTCCCGTCGCTGTCACTTATGACTCGGTCTAAAAAAGGTGCCTGAAGTTCAGTTCACGAGAGCGCAGTGAAACACAACAGGTCACACGCTGTTGCTTGTTCATTTCTGACAAATCATGTGGGATCCATTTGCCAGCTCTTCAGACCTTGCCAAGTCTTTTCATTTCCCTATACATTTCCCTATATATATATATATATATATATATGGTCATATGGCGGATTACGTGAAAGGTTTTGCTCGGTTCTCCAGTAGTGCAGGTGGGATTTGATTTTCATCAATGACAACTTCCAATTTCTCAGAATTGACTTTTTTGAGCATCCTGTTCTCGGTTCGTCTTTCAGACTGAAGTCGTCCTTTTTGAAATCACCTGCAGAAAACCACCTTCTACAGGTCTTCTTATTCACAACATCGTTTCCATAATTATCTTTGGAACTACTACTACTGAGCTGTGCTACTGAGCTTGCCGTATTTCCTTTATGAAATTCAAACAGTAAAATATGCCTCATATGCTCTTTATTTGGAGTGTACATTAGGACTAGAGATGGTTACTAATAATATTATCATACAATCTGAAAGAAGAAATTATATGTCATTAGTTGCCATAGATAAGCCTACAACATGAACAAGCTAAATTGAAGCATCGTGTCCTAAACACGTAGCTCAAAAATTGGACAGAACTTCTGTTACAACCTGATACAATAAAATGTGATGTGATCAAGACGTGTTCTCTCTGAGATCTTCTGGGACTTTTGTACATAATTTCCAATACTTTACAGATGGAAGCCCATAATCTGTTCCTGTGGATTTACAACAGGTTACTATATTGAAAAGCGACGACATGCATATGGAAAGAATGGAGACGAAAGTGATCAAACAAAGCGGTGAGTAAGCGATTGCGTTTAGCTTGAGCTATTACCGGTTAATCAGTGATCAACTGGAAAGTCAGCCAAGTCAGAGGTTACGAGATCAGCGCTAATCGGTGCACATCCAATGATGTGGATGGCCAAACACACAGGTAATTCTGGTCAACAAGAGGGATGATAGAATAGGGGCTCCTCAAGAGCGGCTTTAATATATCTATTCCACTCAGACCACTTACATTAGAAGTCACTACAAGTAAATGAGGGGAGAAATGGTGAATAACAACGCTAATCGCGTTTTATATTTGGGAAAGGCTATAAGCATAGAAATTGGACCAACAAACCTCGATAATGAATAAACACCTGTTATTAGGAAAGTACATCATGCAAACTGCATAAATCAGCTGCCATTAGGATAGCGATCAAAGGACGATGAAGATTTACATATGTAATTAACGTGGGTACTTGGTGCTGGCTTCATATGTGGAAATGAGCAAAATTACGGAGCAGCTCGATGAAGTGGATAAGTTCACCTAATTCCAATTTTCCTGCAATTTGTTTATATCATAACACGTTCAATAAAGCCATTCGTGTACACAAATATAATACACAATAATATGCACCATTAACGATAGTGTATACATTTGACTGTAATCCATAAATGGGTGAAAGAACTTGTACTAAGTTAAGTTGCATGCAACCGTTCGCTGAAAAGAAGGCATTGCTTTTGCACTATCGACGAGATCAATGTTTCTCAGGTGCAAAACTCAACAAGGGCTTCAAGTGCTCAATTTCCCCTTCTTTTTAGTTTCTTAAAAGAATTCCATGGTTAAAACATCACGTATCATAATGTCATTCCCAACTTTGAGGAGCTTTTGAAAAGCAATAGTAAGCATTGTTCCGAGATGGAAAGATAAGTGACTATCCCGAATCCCATAGAACAAGTCGAACGCTATAGCCGTAAGTCTTCATGATTAACAAAGTATCAGATGTGGAAATGTGAATCCGACACGTTTATTGCAGTATCCCAATCTCAGTATTGGATAACAAGAGTTAAACTGATTTTCTCGATTGCCGACTATCTCATTTATCTATCTACACTAAGACAGAATCTAGTAAAGACGTATTCCGGGTCTTTCGTACGTAATTCCCAACGCGATACGTTTATGTTCGTGTATTTCAAAAGCTATTCGGTAATTTGATGGATAGAAATAATCCATACTATCATGACCCCATTAACAAATCAAAGATTTTCAGTCTATTTATAACATCCTGTAGGTTATAGACAGGCCCTAATTGATTAACAATGGCAAATTTTGTATTGTTAACGAATGATGGAGGAATCCGAAAATGGGGACAGGAATCGGGAGCAAACAGATGGAGCTCATGGACAAACACATGGTGTATATTGGGAAGTACATTGTAGTGTCGTATAAATGCGTTTACAATCATGATTAAGAGAGTGAAAGTCCTTTGCGATGAATAAAACACTTAAGATTGGTTAAACAATGAGTCCATGAAATGACGAATCATTCACCTTAACTAATAAATGGATGTAAATTGTTAGCAAGTGTTAGGAGTTCAAACACATTACAGGCGTTGAACAAAATAAATCAAGACAGCTTTACAGGATATTACTTAGTAGTGTTAAAGATTACAAAACAAGTTTAAACTTGTGCAGGCAGGAGATAAAACATGAAAACCCCTGGCACTAGTTAAAGATCTTCAACCAACAAGAAACCGAAAAGTCTTTGATGCTATCTGCTATCAAATATTTTCAGTACACTCAAGAGAAACTCGCAAGCCTCATCTCTCATTCGATGGATTTTCGATCACTGGATTTCCACGCTCACGCCAGGATATACAAGACCGCCTGTGGAGAAGTCGTGGCTACAATTATTGGCTAATCACATACCAAATTCCATATAAGTGAATTTATTTTCTTAATAAGAACTAACAGACTTCATCCTTTTTCCCGAGATCTAGGTGGTGAGTAACTACAGTAAGTGCAAATTTCCGAGGTATTTAAATGGGAAATTTCGAAATTACGAGCCAAAAATAAGTCGACTCAATATTCGCTTTAACTCGCTTAACATGGTAGAAACTGCCTACTTAACAACGAAATATGAACCTCTTCCACAAATCCAGGGCACAGTCTCATGACCAAAGGAAACTAAAAATTCTTCATTTTCTCTATGCCAATAAGGATCAAAATAATAATGTGCTGGTAATATAGGGTCACTGTGCGAATTACTCTACCTAAAAAAAAAATAAGTGACAAATTAGTATTCATGGAATTTAACTCCAACTAAAGTATAGAATCCACATTTACGAGATGCCCCCTTTGAGTCAAGAAAAAAATAGAAACTCGCTAACTAAACTGACAGTAATCGTTACTAAGCAGTGAAAATGAGTCCCGTCAAAGCACCTAGAATATTATCTTATAATTAAATTAAAGTGAAAATAACGTTAAGTTTCTTACAACAATATGGTATAAGTATGTTAGTAATAGAACAGGCTCGATGAACGTCCGCAAATGAGAACACAAAATTTATGAATGAAAAACTTCCAAATAATGAATAAGCAAATAATCAAATCTTTGAAACAAAATTAAGTGACTTACACAGTGAAGACTATGGAGGGTTCAGTGGTAGCGACGACGGTAGCATTCTCCTTCAAAGCGAATCCGTCGAAATCGTACTTGTAAATCAAGTCCCCCGGTTCGAAGGGCGGCAGATCCTCCACTTCATCCGACGTCTCCATCATGTAGACCTTTATCTGTTCGATTATGGACCTGAAAAGGAAAAAAGGTGATGATGAAATGACGCACTTCCATCACTGATGAATCACTGCCGAGTTGATCAGATCTTATAAATTGCAAATGTGAAAATGACATGTTATCTCTTTCTCTCTCTCTCTCTGCTACAAACAAATCAATTAATTGGACTTGCATAATACACTACTATTTGTTTTATTGATCATTGCTTGGACGTTATTGATTATTTGTTGTCTCATTAATTAAACTGGCAAGCTCCATTTTATAACTGTTCTCTCAGTCCCATTAAAGGTTCATGATAAAACATTGATAAGTTAATTTTGAATTTAAAATCTAAATATTAATTAATTTCTTGATGCTTTAGCAATAAATGATTACACTTATCACTTCAAGCTATCCGTTTAAAATTAAGAGCAAGTCAAACACATCATTTTCAATGTTTCAATAACAATACAGTGAAATTTCGTATTCCTAGATCCATATCATCATCTAGATTTTTCCGATTTCGTTATTTTTGAACTTGAAAATAAAGGCACCTCTAAAGGGTAATTTTCCTTAAAATTAAGGCTCAATAGTTCCAGTTCGCATAGAAGTAAAAAATTCGCAAAAAGAACAGTAACTCACTTTGCGTCCTTCTCAAGATGAGATGATTTTTCATTGAACGCGATAATATCAGACGGATTTTCGTTGAAATACTGCCAAAGGGCCAGACCAATAAAGTCTCTAACAGTACAAGTTTCGGTGGGCTGCACGGAGATGGAAATTTTCGGAAGACCTGGTATACTCCAAAAGCAGACATTGAATGGTCGGAGGGTGAAAGAAGAGGACTTGGCGACGCGATTACTTTTTCCATCCGCAGATCGACCATCAAATACAGCAAAATCTGTGAATTTATTAACCGTCTTTCCATTCATTTGGGCTTTCTCAAGAGCAATTGTGAGAGCTGACTTTCGTGAACGGTCGATAACAGTTGGTTGGGGAATCGGCATCTCAGTGACCAAGTCCGGAACACTTTCAGCAATACCTGAGAGATTTAACTTTAAATAAATTAACGTACTTTCGGACTGATAAGACTGATAACTCGAAGTAGAATTTGATGATGTAGGTTTCTTATGTTCAGATAATTGGTGCCATCGATAAAAATCTAAAAAATTAGATATAGAAAAATTCTTACTCTGATCAGGAACAAATTTAATATCTGGAGAGTACCTTTGGTTAAGGGTGGAATAGTCTCTGAAAGAAATGTATTTAATAAAATACCATACTCTTTTGAAATTTGGGCGAAAAATTCATCACAATCTCTGCATAATTTTTCACATTGAGACGTATCATCGGAAATTATAAAAGCGATCCTGCATTCATTTATAATCTCCTCCATCATTTACAATCTCTGATAGCCCAAATTATATGGGTACCCGGATGTTTCAGAAGCAGCGGCAAATAGACGCCAATGAAAATTACCAACAAAATGTTACGTAAATTTTAAACCTGCGCATGCAAAAATCTTCGTTTATTTCTTTATTAAATCAATTATTAATTCACGGAATTTTATACACTTACAATAATATAATGATTTGTTTGCATTGACTAAATAGATAATTCTCCAGATGTTTTAAGGTTGTATATACACGCGGCACATCTAGATTATCCAATAGTTTATGGATGGATCAGAACTCTAGTTATTTTGCTTGTACAGAATTATTCGCCAAAGAAGTAATCGATTGTAGTTCACAATACGGCGAAGATGGTAGAACAGCCTTTGTAGCCGAAAATCTATGTGGACCCCCCACTATTTATCCTAATTTTGAAGATTCAACTCGTTCATGTGCATTTGTAATTATAGCTTTTTTTGGGTTTAATTTGGTATTTTATAGCTTAATTATGGAACCCGTTGGGAATCTTTTCCGGGTTCACTGAAACCAATCTCAGGTGGCCCCAAGACTTATTCTAGTACTGATTATGTTGACGTGTTTTTCGAGTGCCCTCTTATCGTTGTCAAGTTGAAAATCTATGAAACGTTTTTCCCAGGTGCAATAGTTGCCATACGTGCCTGTTATAGGGATCAACCGGCTGACAATCCGGTTAACACTCGTGGAATGTATTGGGCCACTTTGTGGGAGTCGCCAGCTCATGAAAATCTATCAAATCTTCCCGCTATTGATTCTGATAAATCAATAATCACTGCAGACTCTGTTAAAGTCTCGAAAATAGGCAAAGCAAGGATTTTTGAACCACTTCTTGTTAGTTTTATTTTCCTAATCGCTATTCTTTTAGTATAATATACCCATTGTAATGACGGATATAATCAGGATTGAGTTCGATGTCCGCCGTTGTGTATATCACACCCAAATCGATGCCGTACAAGTGAAGGGTTATGCCCCAATCGATGAACAGGAGGCCAAAGTTCGTGCAAAAATGAGAGGAAGAGGAGGAGTGGTCTCTAGAAGAGAACTGAAATGGTATCTTTCATTACTAGAAGAACGTAATATTCAGCAACGTTTTAATCAACTTTCATCTCCGAAATATGTAAGTTTATCATGTTCACTTTTACTTATCCCCTACTTTTAGTCAACTTATTTAGATGAAATAGATGGGGATAATTGTGGAAGATCTTCCATGGAAACTGAGCTAATTCAGAACTCCACTCTCTGCCCAATCTCCTTAACACTGGAAAGATTTCCGGCTTCTTTAACATCATCAGCTCTAATGCGACAAACGACACTTTCAGTTCGAGATAATCCCTTTGAAAATCAATTAAATTCATTCTCTCGTCTTCCAGTAGGTTGAAATACTGAGTCTTCATCAAGTCTACTATCTAGTACACTATCCTTTTAGATATTTTCAGTTACCTTGATATTCCTACACTTTTTCGAATATCGTCGGTCTGTCGAGCTTTTCATCTCCTAGCTGATGATGCTCTGTCTCGAATGTCAAGCATCAATTTGCAGTCAATGTGGTTTGCTATCACAGATGGAAGTCTAGCCGTTCTTGCCAGACGTATTCGGCGTCCTCGTAGTCGACATTCCTCTGAATCTAAAGGACGTTGCAATCGATTGGAAAGAGAGCAAGCTCAATACGCCCAGTTTTGTAGTTTTAGTGGAAGAGGATTGGAGCATCATACAACTATCGTCTCTGGTGCAAACACATCTGAAAGGATTCGTACCACCTCAGTGAATTCTAGTGAAGAAGAGGTTGATGGATTTACAAACTCTCGATTAAGACGTCTAGATGCTTCTTGGTGTGGAAATTATCATTCCGTAAGCTTTTTCCCAAAAATATAGTTTATTCATTCGCATTTGTTACAATTTTATTTTGATTAATTCGAGTGTGATTTTGGCTATTTCCTTTAAGTTATTAGTCTAGTAGGTAATATTGATCTCCTAATTTTATTTTCAAACATAAAGGGTGATTTGATTGATCGAGCGTATCATTTTTTTTCCATATTACCTTTTTAAATATTCAGAAGACTAAAATGCCTAGTTAAAGGTTACTTATTTTTCAATTAGACGCATTTACTTAAGTGTATAACTAGATTTAAGGCGATTTCGATAAAACTCAAATCACCATAACCGTATCTTTTTGGTTGATCACTGAGCGATTTTTTCTCTCGTATGATCTATGCAGAGAAAGATATTCATTAATTTTGTAAGTTCATGATTTGTGAATTCCCATCTGCCATTCCCATTTTTAATCACTAGTCTTGTTTTCTATTAATAAGTGTGAGCTTAAATAGTAACACCTTCAAGTTCAAAGAACCACTTAATTAGATTAAGACTTTGTATACCTCAAAGTAACTAATTTGAAATGATTACATTCTTATTTACTTATTTCAGATATCTCCCTCGGGATTTTGTAAATTCTTAGCTGATGTTGGACGAGATTTGGTTACTCTGCGCTTATCCTCTTGTCAAATGGTTACCGATGAATGTCTTTTGCAAATTATCAATACTTGTGGCCATCTTAAAGGTTCATTAATTCTCTTGCTTGTGTTTGAATTTATTTTTCGCGGATCATCAAATCGGATAATTTACTCATTTTTTCCGAATAATACTTACACATGTATTTGCATTAAATCTATTTCATTTTTAGCCAACATGGTTAATTATTCATATTGCTTTTTTATTATGTCATAAATTTAAATTTATATCGATTAATAATATTTAAAATCAATAGTTTGGAAAGACGGGTGGTCTTTAAATTGGTAAATTTTAGTGCTAAAATGGTACGATTTCTTTACCATTTTTTTTCATGAACCTGTTACAGAGCTTGATCTTTCATCGTGTCGAACAATTACTAGTGGGGGGTTTATCCCACTGGGTCGACTAATTGGTCTGCGTTGGTTGAACCTCTACCGAACACGTGTGGCCGATGCTGCTTTACACAACTTGGCCAATCTTTGTCAACATCTGCGTCATTTGAATTTGGGCTCCTGTGTTGCTATTGAAGACGCCGACACTGTGATTGAACATATTACTACCAATAATCCGTAAGTTGATACATGAGTAAACATTTATATTTCGTCCCACCAAAATGTCCAATAGATTTCTACTTTTCGACTCCTTTATTGTTTCATCAGATTTGGCAGATTTGGTTTTCATTCCTTGCGTTACTTTTATTCTTTCTACTTTGTTTTCTTCATGATACTTTTCGTAATTTTAAATGAACTTAATATATAGGTATAGCCATTAATATTACTCAGTTACTAATCATTAATTGAGATGGATATTTATTCATTAGCTTTCTATAATTTCACTAAATTTAACCATCTTCAATTGCTTTTCTTAATGTCCGTATTGTTTATTTGGTCGAAATATATAAACGGCTGTATCCAAGATGCGATTTGGATATGGGCTACATAGCTTTCAGTGTGTTATTTACGGAGAGAAGGATTTCAGCCTTGAAGCATTTGTGGTCAGGACCTCCTTGTCCTTAAAAATTTCGTTCCTTTGGCTTTTCGAGCGCCGCACTTCCAAAGCAAATCCTAGAAAATCGTAGTAGATGTTGGAGTTCAAGCGTGGAAGTTTGCATTTAAGGTAAATTAGCTAATAGTCCAATGAGAGAAGGGATGAGAATAATAGTGGGAATAAAATGAGGATATCAAAAGTGTCTTACTCCATCTCATTAAACTTTTGATTCGAGTTGTACCAATTTTGGTTATCCTTTGTGCGTCAATGTAATTTTACAAAATTGCAATTGCTAATTCAAGCTTACACATCTGATATTAAAATTAGGCTATGGAAGGATAGCAAAACGGGATTTTCTCACTAGCGAAGCTCCTCTTCCCAAATTGAAGGTTGGAAAATGCATTCATTAAGATTCTTATATTTTTATTGAATCCAGTGGTGATTTAGTTCCTGAATAAGTAATCATTTCCTTCTGTTGTATCAAATAGGGTAGAATTGATGTGTTTACTAAAAGTAAGTTTATGGAATGGTTCTATTAGCTGTATTAGAGTAGTAGCTTTTCATGTGATACTCATATGACCGTGTTGGGGACAATACTTTTCTAAATTGTTGCATTTAATCACATATAAGAAAGATTACATATATGTTGTTTGTCCCTTTCGAAATTCATTTTATTTGGAGTATATGGTCGTGCCAATATTGCAGTGTTTATAACAGTGTTATTTGTGGATATAGTGATTTATTTACCTAGCATCTGGCTTCTCAATCTATATTGGCATTCTAATTTATTCATTTTGTCTCTCTATGTTGTTATTGGCTTATATTAGAAAAGTAATTCATTAATCGGTTGCTGTCAATCTATACAAGGTTCACCCGTCCAGTTAGTCTCCCTTATTTGTGTGATCAGTTATTTATAGCACACCGCAAGGCAAAAAAATGAAAAGTTTTAATTGTTAAAAAGCAGCCAAAGGCAGGAAACAACTAATCATTCCAATATGATTATAAGTTGAGGTAAGGGCTTCTAGTTAGATCTACAGCATTCGATCTTTGGATTCAGGTATCGTGTTTTTTTATTTCTCTGGTATCGAGTGTGTTCTAATTTTTCAATGTCAAAATTTGAGAATCCGTCTCCAATTTTCTGAGTGAATTAATATTCTCGGTATTCAGTTCATTAATTTAGATGGTTAGTAAGTCACTTCAGAACTCTACTGCCAATGGCCGAAACTCCATCTGACTGGTTCAATGGGTGAATTATTTACCATTTGATCTTCTGTTTTGATGTGAGGCCCACTTGTGACCTTCCCTTTAAAAAATGTGTACTTTTATCCTAGGCCAAAATTTTTGTATCCATTTTGCAATTTTCACACCTGAAGACTTCTTTTAAGGATAATAGATAAATGTTATGGATATAAAGAAATTTTTTGATGAATGATATTTTTGAGATATCGTTTATTTAAAAACATTATGATTCTCATTATTGTAAAATTCTGGTATAGTGAGCTCTATCATATGATGATCACGTGTTGAAGTTAAAACTTCGTACAACGTCCTTGGCGTACAATTTGAACTTATTTATTGAAATAACTTTTTAACTTCTCAATACATTTGTTGCGGCATACTCACATATCAAAAAGCAGATATTTATTTCCCGAGGAAGCGTGGTTCATTTCAACTTTGCATGCTTCTGTTCCATATAAGGTGTGGTGGTGGCAGAAAGAAGATAGCGTTGAGCCGCTCGTTAAAAAATACTCGCATTCATCTGTTCCTCTTGTTGATCAGAATTAAAAATGTCTTTAGCCATTCACACCACTGGATGTAGGGAGATGAGCATCGATTTTGTGATCTCTGACCTGACAGACGTGGACGTGGACGTGGACGTGATAAATCTGATACTATAAAATCTCTTAATCCAATTACTGGACAGATGTAAAACAATTGCGACCTTATTACATTCTCTGTTCTGATTGGAATTATTAAAAAACGCCCTTAATTGTGTGTAGTGATGCTTGTACCATCTGGCACTCGGGAGATTTTACTAGCTAGCTGGATTAACTGCCAAATTTTCTACTTCTTGACTTTATTTCCCCCAAATAAATATATTTACTTCATAGTGATGAAATTCAATTCAAAGAATATATTAAAATGATTGCTTCTGCTTAGGAGGTATCAGTTAGAACAGATGAATCTTTTCAAGCTTTGCAAATGTTATTAGTAGAAGATAGGAAGGAGTCAGAGATTGGCAAAGTATTTCCATTAGAAGAAAGCCGAGATATAACTTCAGTCTTCTTACTGGAAAATTGAAATCGTTGCTAGCAGAGCAAAGTTTAATAAAACAGGATAATCGATTAGCCGTTCTAACGTCGAGTAATTAAAACGAAGTGAAGGAGTAGAAAGCCTTATTAAATAATTGCCAGTAAGTTCCGCGGTCACTGCAGATTTTATAAACCACGCAATTTGTATGCAATTTAGTCTGTAAGAATCTGCATTTTATTCACTAAAATATGCAAAGGAGTTTGATGGCATTTATAGAATAGATTTGTAGATAACTTTAGTTCTGTTGTCATTTGATGAAATCAGGCGAAACATTCATTAAATCTTCTTTACTTGGGTAAAATCAGTGGCTAAGTACTTATGACAACTGGAGAAAAATACATTCTGATAATATCGCTTTTTGGAAGTTTTTCAAAGATATCGTTATTCATTGCAGATCTTTCCGAATGGACCGCTCATGGTTTTCCATGGTTTTTCCAGAAACGAGATGGTACATATAAATACTGCAATCTGGCAATCAGCAGTTCCTTTTCCCGTTTGCCCTATTTTAAACACTTTCATCCTATTCCTTGTTTTGTTGGGATTCCCTCCGTTTTTTGGTATATTCATGAATTGCTTACTCATCTTGAATCGATCGACAAGCCCATATCTATTTTTGGTTTCTGTTTAATTAACAAAGTGTATGAAAGGTAAGGTCTGAGCAGTGGGGACGGAGAGGAAGAGAGGGAATATAGTTTTCAATATGGCATTTACTGATGAGAGGGCCAAAATTTCGGTCTTGAAACAAGAAATCTTTTACAGTTCGGGTTGCAATCGGTATCTGGTTTGAGGTATTTAAAAGAGATAAGTTGGTTTTGAACTTAGCTCTGAAGATAATTGGGTAAAAGTTGAACAAGATGTCGATTTTCAAAATCGAATGCTTACATTCTTTTGTATTTTATTAATTCTGAATTTCACAATTTAGTCTACATTCGTCTGATATTAGAAGGAAAAAATTGACAAGCATTAAAGCAGTTAGTGGCACTACCTCCATCTTTAGAGTTTCCGAGTTGTTAACTAGGATTTAAAATCGGTGCAAAACAACTTAGTACATGGTTAAGTTAAAATTCAGGCATATTAGTGATTTTTACATGTATTTAGCGGCTCTTATTCTTTAATCCTGCCATAAACATCCAGTTATTTGTGATTTCTCCATAATACTTTCCTAATAAGAGAAGCCTTAAATAATTTTTTTCAAATATTAACATAAATAGAGTTAGTTAATCTGTTAGTTATTCACGAAAGAAGTTCAAAATATTAAAATGTTTAATGAAGGGAAAATAGGCAAATAAATAAAAAACAAAAGAGTGATTAGAATTTAAAGTGGACGGATTGATTTTGATAGATTGTGTGCTTGTCAAATTTAAACAGGCGCCGATAGGTTACCTGGTAGAGAGGGAGAGGAAGTAGATTTCAACTCGTTTGTTAAATTTTATCTTCATAAATAAATAGTGAGCTCATCAGTAATCGATTAAAACACATTGAACTCCGATTTGATATCATATATTAAATATGATTTCATTGAATGGTTAGACCGTTTTATTGCCCTGTAGTGCAGTAATATATTAACAGTTCACTTTTATGCATGTAAATCTAATTAATTCTTAGATGTTTTTTTCGTTGCTTTCCTTGCAGTCACCTCGAGTCGCTAATAACCTGGCGATGTCGCAATTTAACCAGCCTTGGCGTCATGAGTATCGCAACTCACTGTCCTCACCTCCTCCGACTTGACCTTGGTTGGTGCACGGGTATCGAGTCTGAGCCTTCTAATTGTCTTCATGAGTTAGCCTCAAAATGTCGCAAACTTCAGATTCTATCACTCGCTGCTATTCGGTTCGTTAGTTAAATGATTTCTGCTTAAATTGATTTTAATGGTGTGATCTTTTATTTTTTCTCTGCAGGTCTGTGACACCCGACGACGTGGATGCAATTACCGATTTCCTCCAGGACACTTTAATAGATTTAGATCTCATAGGCAACGCTCTTATCAACCACACATGCATCAATCACCTTTTAGCTCAGTGTACGAAGCTTAAGTACTTGGATATATCTCACTGTCCGTCTATATCAATTTACGAAGCGCTTTCACTACGAACCAGCTACAATCACTGCACAATTGTTTTTAATCACCATACTTTCATACCCACTACGGTGGACGAGGAAAATGATCAGGAAATGGACTTTGGGTTGCCTCAATTACCCCCTCCTCAGCATTTTCCTCCTCTGGCTTTGCCGGCACCGATTGAAGATTTAGAAGGTTGATTTGATTTAAAGTATCCTTTTACATGTCTTGAATTTCTTCTTTTGCGGATGAGTGTTGCATCCTTCCTTAAATCAATATAATTTCGGTCCTTTTTATTCTGCGTTGTTATTCGCAACTGGTACTTGGTGTGTGGGCTTTAATTAATATAAACACGCATTTTTTCGAAATCTAACCGGAATGTTCAGCTGTCCGAAGGGTCACCTCCATAACATGCATACTCGATTACACCAAGAGTCTGACTCACTTTGCGGAAAGATGAGGGTAACTTGGGCTGATAAATGTCTACTCTTACTAATTGAATTGCTTTAAAATAGCCGAATATGGTAAAGAGCATTGGCACTGATGTCACAAAGATATTTACTGTCTTTTCTGGCACAATTCGTGTAATAACATTATCATTTTTCGGGGTCACATCGATCGAATAGTTGAAATAAGTCAAGTCACTCATGTCGTCAGATCAGTTTGGAGTAATAAGTAAATTAGATTTATGTACAAAACATTTCTTCGTTAGACGTCAGTCGTGTCTTGTCGTCGGAGTCTTGGCGTGATGATTGACATCTGTTTCGGTATCCATGTGCAAACACGCAAATACACAGTGGGACCGCCTGTGGGCACTTCAGTGGAGACTTTATCACCAGTCGATCATTTCTAATCGCCAGATGTTGATAGACATCTGCTGACTGTAGCAAATCGGTGTAGATTTCATAATGTATATTGTATTTTTGCCTAAATACCACATAAAAAAATAAAACTATGTTAAATAACGTCCCTTCACCTCTAAAGTACTGTAAGAGTTGATTCAAGTCTGAAGGAAAAGGTATGGCGACCTGAATATTTTTCCAAGAGAGGAGGTATTTCCTTACAAATAAATGTGACAGGCTACATACTCACCTTACGATTCATAATATATTTAACAGACTTTCCCATTACAAACATGAAAAGAGACTACCTATACTGTCCATAGTGACCAAAATCCTTTAGTTCATGGCATTAGGTTACGCCATTCGGATTGTTTATCTATCTAATAGGAAGAAATATTACGGAAGGAGCTTATACTTTTGAAAATATGAAAAAATCATTGACAAATATGTGACGATTGCTATTTGTTTATGGTTTGCATAACCACTTGTTCATTCAATCCTCAGTAAATCATACATAGCCTTGTTACCGCAAATATCAAGAAGAAAACGTTCATAATTTTTATCCAAATTTGTTAACCAGTACAATGCCAAAATATTAACATAAAGATTGGTGTATTGTGTAATCATATCTTCAACAGATTTAATTTCTTATAAATTAAAATTTGTAATGTACTAAACTTTAAAAATTATTATCTTGAATTAGTATGAACACTACTCCATTACATTGGGATTAAATGTGCAAGAATAATTTATGATTCATTAATTTTTTCAGAAAATAATCACTTTTAGCATTAAATCATAAATATGGCACAAAATACTTTCGGAATTTGTGTACAATTATATCTATATACAATGATCTAACTACTTAATGTATTTTGTTTAACATCTCAACGTTTAAGCCGCCTAAATAAGACATCTCTCGGGAATCGTCTTACATTGTATAGTCAAACATGAATAGAGTCACGGGTCTCTTCAAGCAGCCAAATCTGGAAGGTAAGTTGATTTTCATTTCGCCAGTAACAACTGTTAGATTTGGTGTTTGAATTAAAATTCAATGAAAAGCAATTGGAACGTTTTGCGGCAAAGGCCGAACAAGAGTCAAAAGCTAACCGAACTAAATTGAAGAAAGTGTGTTCCCTTTCCCCTAAATTTATAAGTTTTACAGTCTTTAGAGGCCAGGAATGTTGATGCGGCCAGAATTCATGCCGAAAATTCTATCAGAAAACACAAAGAAAGCATTCAGTATATGACGCTGGCCTCTCGTCTGGATGCTGTTCAAGCGCGTATTCAAACTGCGATAACAATGAGATCAGTGGTAAAAGACGTTGGAAGAGTTACAAATCGGCTTAAAGATGGCATGAAGACCATGAATCTCGAAAAAATTGAAAGCGTTATGAGTGAATTTGAGAAGACCTTCACCGACCTCGATGTACATACTTCTACGGTTGAGGGATCCATGACCTCCGTTATGGCTACATCTGCTCCTGATAATGAAATTCAGGCTCTCATCAAACAGGTATGTATTTTGCACTATATCTACCGAAGACGAATGTATAATATCAACTTTTATCGTTCTCAATTATCTACATAGATAGAAATCGTAAGGTTGCTAGGATATAATTTGAGGTATAATTGTTTAAGGGAGTCAAAAAACAGAAACTCTCCCACCATCTAAACTCAGGCTTTTTAAAGTTATCAAGTTGTCCTAGTTTTTTTTACCTTTTCTAGCTTTTGCCTGATAATGTTTAACCTTAAAGTAGAATGATTTCATTTTACGACATCCATCAAACATGTGCATTTACATGAAAGATATCGTCTTCCACTAGATTATTTGTTTCCTTAATTTTGCAATGGAAGAAGTCTGGCTGCAATTCCATAATTTTCCTCTATTTACGTAATTGCCGTAATAGTCGAATGACTATTTGCCGTTTTTTTTTATCTCATCCAAACAATTAAATTCACATGGATACTGCCTTCAAATTTTGTTGTTATTCTCCCTTAATGCCTATTTTATGTTTGAAAAGAAGGATTTTATGCTACTGCGTATAATCTCTTTTTTGAACAGTTAGTTGCATCTGAATCATTATTTATGAAGAGCTTAATTATAATTTCTTATTGTTAATAGTTCTCCACATGTTACCTAGTTTTGTGGGGGCGGCTTGATCTTATTATTATCAATTTCGAGTGCAATCGACATATCAATTTACTTGACTGTTGATGACTACTTGTTAGTACACATAATACTTCATTTTTTCAAGTTATTATGCACATTGTTAAAACTGTTGCTAAGATACGGGTCATATGTTACCGTCTCATCTGTAATCTGTCGGGTAACGCATTACTGTTCTGTCTCGAGGATTTAACCTTTACTTTGACTAAAGGGGATTATATGTATTTGATATATCTCGATTTGAGTATCATGTATTCTTACTTGATATTGCTACCATTTTAGGCTGAGTATCATGTGAGTAGCTAGAATGTTTGAGTGATTTACTCCGTGCTCAAATGTCTTGTGGTAATGAAAGCGAATTTTCGTGTGGGTTGATTTTTTTACAAAAATATTTTCGTGTGGACTACTTTATTATGCAATAGCGATATCAATCGATGGAAATTGTTTCACTTCACGTTGACTGATAAAGCTGATTGGTTTAAGTAATCAGACTTGTTCTATCTGATCAAAATATCAAGTTACCAATAATAGGGGCCTTGGGATTTTCCTCCAAATAGTAATGAAACAACCCTCTTTATAAATACTTTTTTTATTTTAAGATAGAGGAATTACTGATGAATAAAATCTTTTGAGAGTTCAAATATTGATCACACTGTCTGCAATTAAATCTTGTAGGGCTCTGCTATCTGGCGTAAAAGTAGAAGGTCGATGTTAAAGTTAGATATTGTCTTTCAATATAATTTTTGCATTCATGTTAGTTTGAAATGAAAAACCTAGTCACTTAGGGCTAAATTTGATAGACAGTTCATTGTTCCATGGTTGATTTTGTAGTTCTCAATTTCGTTCAACTAATTCCGATTTATTAGAAATTCTGAAACTAGATGTGTGGTTATAATTCAGACATGGATACATTATTCGCTAGATTTGGACTGTACCCATAGATCTTAATTCTTTTTTACGGAGTATTATCTATGCCCTTGGCTTTCTAATAATTTGTCCCCTTTTAATGGCTTTGCTTTTCTTGCTTCTCCCTTACACTGATGAACACCCTTCCTCCTAATCCTACAGATGTCTAGCTCCTCCTAATTTGGCTTCGCTGTGTCTTCTCTCTGTTTTGTGTTGAAAATCGTAGAAATTAGAAGGGAGACAAATATGTGAGGCCACAGGAGCTAAAACCTTACAGATTTTTTAGAATTTTGTTTCTTTTCTGGGAATAACTGCTTGGAAAACATTTTCCCCTCTGATTGTTACACTTTTTCTTCTATTTTACAGGTTGCAGAGGAGAATGGCTTGGAGGTTGAGGCTGCAATGGCAGGTGCCCAGGTTCCCACAGATTCCATCGCCGCATCCAACCGGGAACGTCCCGCACAGGCCGACGATGCTCTTTCCCAGAGGTAATTTTCTCTCCTATTTCCTCCACTTGACTAGTCTACTTTAACTAACCCAAACCAATTCAAGTCGGTTAGGAGACACAGAAGGGAGTGGAACGTTCATGTTATGCAGAACTCCTTTGTTAGTGTGTTTGTGTGAAATGGAACTTTTATCCTTCTGAATTGGTGCTAAGGTTGTTTAATCCGTAGTCTAATGGCAAAATATCTATCTCGATGGGGCTATTGAGTAACAACTGCCGATTTTCAGAAATAAGGAAGTTTCATAATATTCTAGAGTAAGAACCTAACCTAAATGCGAGGTTAACCCTCTCATTTTCCTATTTCCCTTCTTATGTGGCTTCATTCGATGTTAAGTTAATTTGCGACGTTATGTGCATTTTGCTAGTGGTAGCTTCGAATAATCTCAAATTCGACCTTGGAAGTATAAATTTTGATTGCAACTGAGCATTCTTTACCAAAACATCTGATAGAGTATTTCACAATTGAATTTTCCTGGCTATCCTTTTGGTATAAGGCCTTTTAACAGATTTTTTATTCACTATACTATTATGGTAGATGGATTAATACAGACCGATGCTAATGGACTTCTTCCATCAAAACTTCATTTCTGTTGCATATTAAAAGATTTTTCCTGATATATTCCCATTATACATGCAGAGTTCTCTAGTACGTTCCTATTTTATTGCTTTCTAGACATTTGCTGATATATAAGAGTGTGACACATTTATCTACAATTCTAGCTAAATATTTTCAAGACAGAATAGAAATCTTCATATTACGGATATTCATCGCCTGTATGTGTTGATTATTATTATTCTTGGCAATATTTTTCTATACATTTAAAATTTCCTATGGATTTATGTCGAAATTTAGGACTGCGATACCTTATTGCGTCTGTAATGAGTCTATTACATAATGAGATTCTTCGAGATATTATTTGTGATCTTTAAGCTATATATTGCCTGATTATGCGTCACATCCATAAATAGATGCTTTTTTCGAAGATTACATCTTGGCTCAAAAATTTTCAAACTTATTTTAGGCGAATTGTGATTCACATGTTGTCCTTGGTTGTCACATACAAATGTTAAAATGAATTGATTGTGCACGTGTTCTTCAGGCTCAGTTGAATCTTCAAGTTAGGTAATGCTTACTTATACTTATTACCAATACTAGTACTTATTAACAGGTATTCTAGAGTAGAAATATGGGTGAATGTCTAAGTTGTCGCAACCAGCTGAAGCCTGAATAATGTTCTAGCAAAGTCTAAAATACATGTCATGGATTGTGGTGGTTCTTAAGTCAGGTAAAAATATGCCCCCTGTACTCTTCTGGGGAAAAATACTACAACAGGATGTTCGACTAACTTGCCAAAATGTTTGAGCTTAAATATTAAATGAAGGAGTATATCCAGAAAGATGGATATGTGGAAAACAATGACCAAGACTTTCCATTTTTGAAAAGTGGTAAGGCCAAAGAGGGTTTGTTTGTTAATTTTGTAATCGATTATCAGATCATTAACATTGTTAGGTATCGGGTAGTAATTGACTAATAAGAACAAATTTAAAGTTTATTAAATTCATAGGATAATTAGCAGAGATTGCCGCTTTTACGATAACTTGTTTCTGCAAGGCATGTTGATGCAATGTTATTTTTTTATTTTATTTCAGACTCGCCTCATTGCGGAACTAGGCGCCAATGCATACCCGCTAGAATTTCTCATAGAAACAGGTCGTTTTTACTCAGCATCTTCAAAAATTTCGCCTTTCTATTAAATCTACTGGCACAGGCTTATTATTGTTATAACCCCCTATCTATCCCCCTTCCCAACACAATGTCATCTAATTTTTCCGTTACTGATGTCTTTCCTATTACTACATTTCATGAACACATATACAGGTTAGTCCCCACAATGTTGTTATCATGTGCATAGAAACGTAAAACATTCTAATTCCACTAATAAATTATTTATACTTTATGGATGGTAGTGCGTATATTTAAGCTATTCTACGACGAGAGGAAGATAGAACCACTAGCATAGTTATGTGAAACTTGCATCGAGTGGTAGGAAATCGATATGAGCAGCAAAGAGAACTATCAGTAGCTTGCATTACCTTAGAGGGAGAAATATTGTTCTTGTGAGTGTTTATAATATGCGCACTGAGCGTCGTAAACTAGTTGTAGCCATGACATGAGGAATCACAAAACGTTTCGCTGTAGGTAGGAGGAGCACAAACACTACCGAGGTCAGTTGGATTAACAGCTAATACAGAAAGTTAGATAAGCAGGGATCTGAGTGGGAGAGATAATTTCGCGCATCAGGTAAATTCAAGACACGTTATTTCCGGACACCACATAATATAGGTGCTTATCAGTAGATCCTGTTCTCACCGCGACAGTAAAAACTAAGCCCAAATTTTAGTATTTGCAAAAAAGATGCAATAATCCCACTTGCGTGTGAATACCAACTGAATTTTAACGACTTCATGCGATCCTTCAAGTCTAAGCATGACAGTGGTGATTTCTAAATGTCATCCTCAGTCATCGACGAGGTAACATCAGACACAACGTACCTTTTAAGTGGTTGAAAGTCTGTAGCTCAAGTTCTATTAAAGAAGCGTTCCCCAATACTGGTA
This sequence comes from Hymenolepis diminuta, assembly GCA_900708905.1. Classification (NCBI taxonomy): domain Eukaryota; kingdom Metazoa; phylum Platyhelminthes; class Cestoda; order Cyclophyllidea; family Hymenolepididae; genus Hymenolepis; species Hymenolepis diminuta. The sequence continues at coordinate 115,646 of CAADRB010000017.1, forward strand.
GTGAACCTTCGTGAGAAACTCGAATTGTATTACTAGCCAGTTCAGTTGGCCATCCCGCTTACTGGGGGTGCACGGATGAACATCGAACCATGACCTCAGAGACAATCGAAGTGAATAATTTTGGCCAATTGAACAGATATCGTTCCTCGTCCACAAGGTTACCAGTTATTGGACGGATTATTGACTAAATAGGAATCCAAATATTTCCCACATATTATCAAAATTAGACCTAATTAGGGTCATGCATTGAGGAACGACATCATAAAATCAACACGAATAGGGAAAAGATGAAAATTGGTTGTTTATGAGAATGATACAAATGGCAGAGATAGCATAAACAGGAGAATAACATTTGGAAGATTGTAAAAGGGTGACAATATGTGAGATCGCGTATCTATACAAGTTTCCAAGTAAGTTAGTAGTAATTTATGGGGCTTGGCTGCACAATCGTGCAACGAGATAAACAGAACCAAAAACGATTAAATTTCCTGCTAAAGTGAGTCCACAGGCGCTCCAATTAATCTAAAGGAACGAAATTAATAATAATTTCTAAAATAAGATAAAAATACCAGAGGAGCCGCGAGCGGTGCATGAGCCATAATAATTGGGAGAGCAAAACAAGATGTAACAAGGATCGTGTGAATCAATATTACAAAGCTCCATCCGACACTTTCTCTGTCCGCTTCAGAATTTGTAACCAATAGAAGAGGAATCGGTGCAACGACGTAGAAAGGAATAACAGCAAATGGCCTCCAATTACTATTGGAAGTTATTATAATATAATCAAACTAACTAATTCCCAGTAACAACGCATGCGATGACAAGCATCGTAAATCCAACGGAGAACAGGAAAGCCAAACCAACGATACCTAATGGAAAAAGTCATACTAACGATAATCATCATTACATTTAATATTCATTCCTATCGAGAAATTCCACAGTCAAAGTTGACGCTATATAATGAAGCTCATTCAAATACACAGCTGAAAATTGAACGGTGCCAGACATTCACAAAATATATTTCGTACTATAGTGAGTTAATGAAAAATGGTTTTTCTTTATTTTCGTCTTTTCCTGCTATCGTTGAGAAAGTTCATTTTGGCATCTTTAAATTCTTCTAACAAAGAAAAGAATATTGCGTTTTGATTTTTTTAATTTCTTCAAGATTAGAGATCATAGAAATGGTAATTGGTATTTGCTGTTTTTAAATTTTAGTGATTGAATTATTAGGATTATTTGCCACATTATTTATCGGATATTAAATTTTTCTTTACCAAAGATATATAAATATTTAATAATATACATGTATTACAAGAAATATAAGCCAAAAATTATTATAATCTTCATTCAAATTACATTCATATGCATAATGAATTGATCAATTCATATTTAATAATTTCCAAATCCGTAGATTCCTTGGTCGCTTTTATAGAATGTTCATTTCTCTTACTTGTTTATAATCAACCCAAATATGCGAACATGATTCTCAATTATATAGGCAGGATATTTTCAAAGTACTCTCAGTGACAATATGCACTTGAAATTAGTAAACTTGACTCAAATTCAGCGAAACCACCGAGAATACTTATTCTGGAGGTGTACGTTTGACGTCAGTACTGCATTTTAGGGTGTTTTTTATAGAGGTAAATGACCTAAATTGTTGGCAATAAATATCATAGAAGTAGGATTTTAAATTCGTACTTGCATGTGGGCGGTGGTAAATATTAAGTTTTTCAATTTGTTCCCTCTATGCTAAATATCAGTGAAAAGAAAGTTTTACCACCGAGAAATAAACTTTAGCACTAAATTCAGTCTAAAGGATTGGAATAGGGTTAAATTAATAATACAAGTGTTAAAATTATCACATACTGCTATAGCCAGCAGATGCCTATCAACATCTGACGACTAGAAATGACTGGCTGACGATAAGATCTCCACTATGGTGCCCACAGGTGGTCTCGCTGTGTCTATGCCTGTGTTTACACCTAGATACCTAAACGAGTGTTTATCACCACACCAAGATTTTGACAACGAGACATGACTGACGTCTAACGGAGAAATGTTTTGTATATAAACCTAATTTACTTATTAATAAAATGGGGGGTGGCTTGTCTGCCACCTCCGAACTGATCTGACGGCATGAGTGACTTGACTTATTCTATCTATTCGATTGGTATTGCCCTCAATAGGTCTTCCTAACGTTATTGCACATACCAAAAGAACAGAATTATAACGAGTGACAGTGCAAGAGAGAATGTAACTGCAATAGTTTCGTCGAGAATCATGTTGCACCATTTAACACTATCAATATTCATTTTGCAATATAATGAAATACAAATAGGTATTAATGGCAATAAGTGGAAAGGAATTTATTGCAAAAGACTTAGGATTAATAAAAAACAGAAAATGATAATAAAATGTTCACTTACTCTTTTTCTGTGGCTAGACCCGCGATTACAACCATCATAAGCCCAATAGTAATTCAGAAGGCCAAACTGATAATAACCCTATGGAATTTTAATAAGAAAATAATTGCCTTGCATTTAACTTGCCTTTTCCGTTACTTATATGATGAGCACTGAACACAGTAATGATGTACTAAACTACTTTGTCTGCCAATTAAAATATGGCCATCATATTACTGACCAATTGTCATCTCCATAATAGAAACTTATCTCAATTAACGCGGATGATCGAACCAATTTCTAACCGCAATTAAGGGCGCCAAATATTAAAACTTAGATATCAATATGAATTGCGAGAAATTTGGGCGATTTTCCTACTTGCGCTTTTCTTTCACGAACTTTATTTTAGTATTGACTACTTTAAATAGGCTGTTTATTGTTATTTGCATTATAATATCTTCATTTTCAACAAAAAAAATGAAATAATTCAATACGATGTATTTATTTTATAACCAATCAGCTTAACAAAGTTATCACATTTTCAGTTAATCAGAGCATTGTTTTACCGTGGAGGGAAGAGCAGATATAATCACAGCTTTTGTCTGTCAAATGCAATATCACGAGGAAGGAAGAATTAACAAAAGAGAATAAATCACAAAAGAACAGCAGATTTTTGACATCGGACTCAAAGGAAATCTTCATCAGAGATTGCCGGTGGATCGTTCGAATAATTCTACAAAGAAAAATAAGTCATTTGAAGTAAATTTCATACGTAATATTTACTCCGGTTAAGATAGATGATGCAAAAAGATTAGGCTGTTTTATTGTCATGTTAAAATAAAAACATTAACTACACAAGTTAGGTCACTCACACGATAATATCAAACAGGGTTATCATCTTAGGGACCCTTCAAAATGTTGGAACAAGAAAATTACAAGTCTACATATAATTACCAGTTCAATTCGCTGTAAATATTTTAATTATAGGTATCTGAAATTGGCATAAATTCGGGTTAAGATTCCGGATTCTTACCATTCGAGTAAGGCTAAAGTGAATCAACCACTGATATCATGACTTACTTGTCTAACATAAGGCCCAAATTTGCGATTAGGTCGAGTTGGAGCATTTTGATTTTCGGATGAGGTTTCAGAGTAACCATTGTTGTCGCCGACGTTAACATAGTGCAGCTGCTCATCTCTTGCATGAAGTAAGTAGGAAGCACTGGAGGGAACTGAAGGTGCTGGATTTGAAGGTATCCAAGATTCCTGTGATGGTCGGGGATTGTAGGAATTTGAAGCCGACCAGGGTACACTGCTCACACTTACAACTCCAGGATCATTTATATCATCGGCACCATCTCCACTCATTATGGAGAGGTTTTCCTGTTCTTGGGCATAAGAGGAGAAATCATTGGCACTTAACTGGCGCGGAACCTAAATAGGTGAAATTGGAGAAAAGACATTTAGATTAACGCTTTTTTAAATAAATAATTATGGGAAGAGTGCATAAAGTGAAAGGTGTCATGCTGAGATGAATGCTTCACAAAAATAAGGATATTCCTAATGAATGAAAGGTAGAAAACAATCTCTTAAAATTCGGATGAACAAGAGTTGAACACAAAGCAACCTGAAATAGCAGTCGACTTGATAATCTGGAATTCAGATGAAGTTAGATTCTCCTGATTCTACTGCCTTTAAAATATGAACATATTCCTCTTTTTAAGCGTGTTTAGACATTTCCTCCTGAGGAAAGTTTGCGAAATTTTTTAGCCTTGCCATGGGAAATAAATGATTCTTTTGTACAATATTCTGCATTTGTGAGCCTGAATTTAACAAGAAAGAGTACGTACACAGGGATATTTTGTCAACATATAATGCGAAGAATTTATGAACAATACACTTCTACAGCGAGTCAATAGGGTGGAACCGATACAAGTACGAACACAAGTACACGAGAAACAGAAAATAAATCGGGTCAATCAAGTTTTAATATCATTTCACCAACTCCTAACTTAAATCAGCCCCAACATTAATAGATTTCACTTTCTGGGAACCAGAATTAAACATCTTCGGGGCACTCAAGCGAAAATTCTAAGTTTTGTCTATCTCGCATTAAATTATCGCATCTGGTTATGTAAGACCACCACTAAAACAAAGATCGCCGCAATAATTGGCTAACTAGTTAGGCAGTCATTTACCGCGTTTCCAAATCTGTATAATCAAATTTGTTTTTCTTATTAGAAGAATCGTCATTTGAGCTATAGGCCTTGCTCTTGGATCTGAGCAGTTTCGGCTTTATTTAAGTAGCAACTTTGGCGTTATAAAGCTACTATCTCTACGTCTTTACAAAATCTCAACGACGGTTGCCAAGACCACGGAAACCACTTGTTGTATTTAAAATATTTTACTTGCGATGTGTTTGATTTGAGCTTCTAAACGATTTTTCTAATCTCTTAATGTTAATTTTTTAACTATTACTTAAGTATTACTCGTAAAATTTTAGTTAAAGGATAGATAGTAGATATACAAATTGATAATCAGCAAAATCCCTCATCAGACAAAAATACTTCTTCGCTTATTGAAACTCTCCATTTCATTTTTAATTTATCAATTCAGTATCAAAAATACCCCTTATAGACTCATAATAATCGATTTTTAATAGTTTTATCATAATTCTCTCCTAACTAACTTCATATTCTGCTCCTCGAAAACCGGATCCAATAATGGATCCTTCTCCTCTTGAACTTGCACCATCAAATAGTGATCCATCATTTTCAAAGTAGTTTTGCCCGCTGATTGGTTGTTGTACTTGCTGCGGTTGAATTCGCCTGTTCGTTGGTTGGGGTTGTGGTGGTCGTGCGCTCACTGGTGGACGAGGTGGTGGCGGCCGGGTAGCTGTTATGATTGGCTGATTTACACTATGTACATTTCTGATTGGTTCATAGTTACTCTGCAATGGAATGGGAAGAATTCCCTAAGCACAGTATTTAATTGGCAAAGAATAAGAACTGGCAGATTACCTGTTTCGTTGGACCCAGATAATCACTGCTTTGAGCTTTTCCGATGGTCATATCGCGTGGATGAGTACGGTTTAATGAATGGATACTATCGTACCGAATTCCAGCTGAGAACAAAATAAGAACGAGAATAATTAATCAGTTTTACAAGCATAGCTTGCTCAATTATGCGAGCAATTATTTCAAGCAGAATATCTTCTAATTTACTATTTTACAATGACAATTATTTTATAAAATCGAAAGAACTGAAATATTTATAATTTAAAAGTTTTTACCTCCTCTCTTAAATGGATTTTACATTCTCACTTTAGAATAACGTATTTCACCGCTTAATTGAGGTGGAAAGTGGCATCATAGAGCCTCCCTGATGAGAGACTCGACTTCTGCCTTCCTCTATGTTAGCCAGACTTAACCAGTGCCGTTGGCCACTCCGCTTAATGGGTGTACGTGGTTGAGAATCGAGCCCGTGATCTTTGACATAGCAAAATGGGGTAATCAACCGTTACAATAGCAATGAACAAGAGTAAATGTAAAACTTCTTAGACCAATTTCTTCTACGTGAGATGAGAGGGCGCCGGTGGATCTATCATCACAAACCCAAATAATGATCTACCAATTGGTAGACTCTTTTATCCAGCAGATTAATGCCACAAAACTTATGTAAAAAGAGGATGGCTGTGAAACCACTTAAAAGCACGTCACCCGAATTTTCCGTAAGAAGAGCAAGATAACAAAATGAAAGAATCAGTTTGAAGGAACTCCAACTTGAAAAGCAATCGACTTGATGATTTTGGGGCTTAGAAAAGGTAGGCTTCTCTAGCTTTTCTAACTCCCACTTTTACTGTCTAGATACTCTCTCTTTATGAACTTTCACTCCCTATATGTTGGGATGTATCTTCATGATGAAAACCTATAAGACTTTTGCTCTGTCATGGGAAATAAAAAATAAGCGCACCTCGATTAAGAGCCGCAGGTACACTAGCAGTTCTGTGATGTTTCGGCTGTCCATTTTCATCGTACATAATCTCATCCTCAGGCATATTAGCAGGTCGATCGATTTGTGCTGTGCGATATTGGAAGAAGGTACGTCCCGAATACTGGAAACGTGAGGAACCTGACAGGAGTTCCAGAGGTCCTTTCTTGGTGATCCGAGGTCCTTTCAGTCTGAAGAATGCATGGTGTTCTACTGCTGTCTTCCACAGCCGTTTTGCTAGTTGAGGATTCAACAAGGAGAAACCGACAACGGCTTCTTCTTGTTCGGTCTGAGTAAATGAATTGTACAAATTAGTAAAATTGGAGTAATTTCAAATAGATATATGTATCTGAGCAGCCACAAATTGGCTGGTTATATTGGCTAACATATTGAAGGATTCCGCAAAAATTTCTTAGCGTTTGGACCAGAGAAGATCAAGTTTACGTTTTCGAGTTTACTTGAACTACTTTCTAAATGTCTCATTTTGGAAAATATTGATTCATGATTCGTACACACACGCCGATTGCAAGATTCTTAGTGCACACGCACAACCCTCGTACCTCATAATAATCTCACTCTCTCTCAAGTTTCCATTGCCATTGCTCAATATAATTTGTTTTATTCAAAACTCTTGGCTTTCTAATTTAAAACTGTGGTTGTCTGTTGTTTGTGAAAGCCCTTTTGCGTCAGCCGTAACTGAAGGTTGTTAATTATTAGCCTCCAATAGGCTGTTGCACTGATTATTTGTTTTTGGCATTGCTGAGGCCATCACATAGGTTGAAAGCGCAGACAAGCATACTGATTGATGTCCACTCTGTCATAAATATCACGTGACGGGTTATACGATCGCTCATCAAAGTGGCAAAAGACACCAGAAAGCCAACTCAACTGTGCACAATATAACTCGATTTTGCAAAACAGATCATTTATTTAAAAGTCCTATAAAGCATACGAGTTGGACATGATGGAGTATAACCTTCAGGTTCTAGCAGTTTTAAGAGAGAGAGCTCTGCGAGGTTTTATAGTTATCTTTTCTGTATATTGACATTCTTTTCCAGCTTTAATTTTGTTGTGAAGGTTGTATTCGTGGAGACATTTTCTCTTATTTTGTTGAGCGGCCTTGAATTTGGAATACTTATACGAAAGCACACATCCGGTAGAGCAGAAAATAAGAAGGTCCGTTGCATGCCCAATGTCATTTTAGCAGGCTTGTTATATCCGACATGAAGACTCACGAGCGTTTGAGTAGAAGTCGGTACTACTACTACAAATCTACAAAATTACTCAGTTTTACACTTTCTGCTAGTTTTCTCTATTGATCTATTAACACTCTTTCCCCTTCTTTCTCTCTATTATTCTCTCCTTGAATTCATATTACTGGTGTCAAATTTATATTCGGTCTCTATTCAAAGCCGCAAATCTCAACTTAGATCGGCTAAACGCTCTGCAGCCATGAAGATGGGAGTGATGCTATTTGAGGCGCAAGCTCTATTCTGACAACAGAAGAGTTAGAACCGATTTTACAGAATATAATAATGAAATGCTAATGAATGCAAGCGCGGTATTGAAGGTCATATATCTTTACGAACATCCACTGAATTTTTCCGATCAAATAGACTTTTAATTTAGGCCTTCACTCAAATTTTGGTCTTTTGACATTTGAGAGAGGAGGTTACGGTCTTGTACATGATTAGCACTCCTTCTTGGAGTATTAAAATCCTTCTATTATGTATTCCTTTTAGCAACCGAGCTAATATAAACTCGAAATACTTAAAACTGTGTTTCTTTCATTAAAATGTTACTTTATGGTTAGCAGTTGCTATGCGATTAACGAAAACAAAATGATAACAAGTTTAAACAGTCTCCTATTACATTCTAGACCTTTTTTGGCAAAAGGAATCAGTTAAATGACGTAAGAACACCTAATTTTAATGGTTGTGCGATTCTTACATCCATGGAGACAGTTTGTTTGGAAATCTGTTAAATAAACATGAAAACATGATTTAATTAAAATGTTGCAAAAAGTCCAATATTTTCTCTCAAGCTTTTTATGCGCTATTTATTACTTTTAATAAATTATTTTTCATCTATTAAAATGATTTAAAAACGTTTTATGTTATGAAAGCACTTCTTGTAAAGCTCACATAATCTGGTCGAATTTTGAGATAGAAGTAGCTCTTTTTGTAGGATATTCGCAACACCTTGGGCCAGGCGAATCGACCTATTCGAACTCGATCACGATAAATAACGATTCCACTGTAACCCACGCCGATGTAGATTTCAACATTTTCCATGTCTCTAGCCGGATGGAGATCCAAACCGTAGAGATCCAATCGTTTTGCTGTCTCAAGGTACTTGATATCTGCTTGTCCTGGCTTCATACCTCTAAAGAAGTGAAGAAAATAAAATGAAACAACCAATCAGAACGGCAAATGATTAAGTACTAACAATGAACCCCCACCCGTTAGCAAATGAGAATGCGAAGAGCTGATAATAAACCCGTGTTAAACAGCAATGGAAATTCGAGAGAGACAAAGAAGGAAGAACGAGGAAGGGAGCATGAGAACGAGGAGTTTGCACTAAATGTATAAAAACCGGCGTATGCAGGCAAAGTAATTGAAACAATGCAAGTCAGAGACGATCGAAAATAAATGGTCGATTTGCTGCTGGTCAGAGAGAAGTGAAAAGCTCTGATTACATTCGGTTTACGCAAGCATTCAAACATGCAAACAATTTCCCACAAAACCGTTTAATTTAACACTTAATCAAAACAAATAATTTTGAGAAGCATTCAGGGAGTAATTCTTCCGATTCATTCTTTGATATAAATTCTCCACTTTGCAAAAACCAGCAAATTTAAGTAATAGTGATAGCTTTTTGCTAAATTTACTTGATTTCCTTAGATAAACTTGCTTCTAAATATTGTTTATTCATAACCTGTTCTAATAATTTAATCAGAGTTTCAGGCTTATTTCTCAAATGTTTCACTATAATTCTCCCCCTATGTTCTCAATTTTTATGATTTTTACTTTAACCAATTGTAAAATTTATAAATCAAATTATATATTGTTTTTATGATCGCCGAATTAAATATAAATCCGGTAACTACCCCAAAATTAACGACAATTTGTATGCTCCAGTATATGGATATCTCTTTGACAACTTATTGACGTCTGAGAAATGATTAACAAAGGATTTAAACTCAAGGCACCGTTTTCCTTGCAAAACATAAAAATTTTCAGACTGATAGATTTTTCTTCAATATAATGATACTATTTATCAAAGTAAGAATATAAAAATAGGAGGAACCGTTGACTCGTATCCAGTTTAATTGGACTCCAAAACTCAGAGAGGAGACAAATTAGAAATGAAGGAGACGGTAATGAATAATATGAGTTGAATGTCTAAATTTTGCAAATTTTTACAGGAGAGAAAGGATTACTCAAAATGAGTCAAGAGAAATAATGTGGCGCATACTCTGTGGGTATGCGTAACCAGTGACAAAGTTCTCATTAAGGATGGGGTTTGAATATCTTTTGACGATAGAATGAAGACGACCTACCAATGTCTTGTACAATTTTAAATTAATCTGAAAGAGAATATATGAAAGCACAAATAGAATTGGTACACTTAAAGTGAACATACGCTTTAAAGTCCCGTATAACAAACCATTTGGTGAACATAGGCAATTCTTATAACTGATTTTGAGCCTCTTTCTTTCTATCTCGGAATTTTTAATATCTTAGATAAGTTAGTTCGCTCTAACGAAATTGCAAATAATGTCATTCATTTACTAATAAAAATATGTGACATATAGTTCAGATGGTAGAGATCTTCAATTAAATTAACTGTTACTATGTTTACCAAGCAGCATAAGTATCACGATTAAAACCGTTCACGTTATTCATCATCTCGTTAACGAATGAGTAACTTTAGTTAGCGTCAAGCTTTCAGCACTAGGTTGACCAAAGTTCAATGGCAAAGCAAATGAACTTTGAGAATCAACAAAGGAACATTTGGCGAACGCTGTCGACCTCACATTTCGGGCCGTTCACACAAATCTACAGAAGATAAATAGGTCTCTACAAGCCCCGAACTCATGCATAAACCAGCGAAAATGCATACCAGGGTGAGTTAGTCTACAATCAATCAAAGAAGATTTCAGAGTTATTGTGACAATTTAGCCTCAATTCTCCTATCAATTAGCGGTTTCCACATACAACAAGGGGGTCACTCTCATACCAAAAAAGTAAAGCAGATTATTTCTCAAAGAAAAGCTGGTAAAGTATGTCTGAAATGCATAAAGAGAATCGTATTTTTTTCCTACGAAACTCGTCTCACAAAGGAGCGAACTTATTTCTACCTGTTATCTCTCAAAGAGCGACGAAAATATATATTTATATGAAATCATATGAAAGCCCAAAATACAAAGGGATTCGCGTTTACTGATTACTAATAAACATAAAACAAAGGATCGATAATTTATTGGAGCATTTATGCGAAGGGAATGTATCAATAGGCCAATTTAACAAGAAGTACACTGAAAAACACGCTATCGATCGATATGAAAACTTTGCAAAAATCGATAGCAAAATCCCGATTTTACCGCCAGATGAATGTAAGTGGGCTTGTGAAAGACGGGATTTCCAAAATCCAAACAAATACAGATTCTTCATCTTGAGGCTTAATTCAAATAAATGTATTCGGTGAGTAGTGATGAGAAGATGGATTGACAAAATCGTCTTTATGATGTGCACAATAGTGTACTTTACTCATAATTTGAATTAAATGTTTTATTGACGCTATGCGTAAAGAGAAAAAAATATACCAATTTTAATAATATGCACACGCAGTGTGTTACGACGCATCGATCGACATGCCAACTAAATTTTTAAAAATCGATTAAAAATACAATATCTATAATATGCGTAATTTGTTTATAACATGATCAGCACTTATTGGCGTATTGCTTAAATCGAAAATCCAAAAAATCGATTTTTTATAAGTAAATAGTCATGGAGAAACTGACAGGTATGCAAATTTATCGCAAAATAGGTTAAAAATGGCAAACGCTTTGCCAAACATCATTTTAGCGTTCTCTAGATATTTACAAGAAAACGAAATAAAAATTTTGCTTTTTTACAGAAAATTTATATTTATCCCCAATATTTATTAAGTTGGATAATTATACTGGAAATCATAGCGTGATTGGATTAAGTCAACACAACCAGTTTTACCAACAATAGATTATTGAGACGTGATAGGAGTCTGAAAAAACAGAGATCTTAGCTTCGGTGCTTATTTTTTGTCTTGAGATTATCAATTTCCGCAAAATTTCCCTAAGTTGCCCACCATCCTTGTTAGCAGAGATAATAATTGTTTTCCTCTACTTCCAATATTTTTTCTATAAATAAAACTCCAAATTCCTTCTTAATTCCCTCACCGATAAAAGACACTGGGTCAGACATCACCGTAGTTTCAAATGGGGCTTGGAAAACTCTTGGCACCCCAAAGCTCGATGCTGTTCCTTTTTAAAATATTCAGCGCCTCAGGTGAGGCAGTTCAGCTGTCAGGAGCGATGAAATGCGAGACAGTCTTCAAAGGAAAAACCACCGCCACTGTACGTTATATAGCCGACAGCGATATCAACCCCCTCAAGTTGGACTGGATCGACATTTTCAACGTTCTAGAACCGAAAATCCAAAGTGTAACCTACCAACAAATGCGAAAAAAGAGATGATGAAGCAGTTCTTATCCGTATTCGAGGATACCTTGGGACAGTGCACACAAACTACCGCCAGATTATTTCTAAAATCAGGCCCAAATTGTTTTCTGACTGAAAAGACCAGTACCCATTGCACCTATGAAAATTATCGAGGACGAACTGGCACGTTTAGAACAGATGAGCCTATTGCAACCTGTTACATATTCGAAAGAGGCTACCCCAATTTTAGTAGTTCAAAAGACGAATGGGTTGACACGTATTTATACAAATTTTTCTTGGTGACTTAACCCATTGTTGGAGATACACTTTTCACGATCCTGAGTAGTGAAAAGTTCTTGGCGAAAATTGACTTTTCCGATGCCTATCTTCAAACCAAAATGGCACTAGAGAGTGGTGAACTCCTAACAATCAGCAATCATTGGGGCTTTTCCACTACACTAGACTGCTTTTCGGAATCCTGACAGCGCCAGCGAATTTTCAGCACATTATGGACAAAACGACATCGGGGCTAGTGGGTACCACAGCTTACTTGGACGACATCATGGTAGTTGGATAATCAGGGGAGAATCTCCAAGGCTAAATCGGAAAACACCTCGAGCGTACCGAAAAATACAGTTTTCACATTCGGGCTGACAAATGTCAGTTCCCCCTAACCTCCGTTAAATATCTTAATTTCATTTTTAATTCAATTGGTCGCCATTCTGATCCCGATGAAACTCGTCCTATTGCCAAGATGCCCGTTTCAACAAATCTGGGTCTGCTTCGTTCTTTTCATGGTTTGATATCTTATCATAATTCCCTCTTACCTTCTCTATACGAACATAGAGCTCCCCTTAATCAATTTCCGCACAAGGATATGCCATGAGAGTGGTCGCCTGCATGCGAAGAGGCTTCCGAGAAGCTCAAGTCGATGCTGAATCAGGAGCTGCTACTGACTCACTGTGATCCAAGTTTGTCTATGTTTCTCGCAGCTGACACGTCCGGTTACAGAACTGAGGCAGTCATCTTCCACATTTTCTAGATGGCTTTGAAAAAGCGATCACACACGCCTCCCATACTCAATTTCCGGAAGGGAAGTATTATGGACAAATCGAAAAGGATGTTCTGGCCATAACATATGCGGTAAAAAAATGTCATAAGTATATATATGGGAGGAGATTTACACTCCTAACAGACCACAAGCTGTTGTTGCCAATATTTGACTCAAGAAAAGGAGTCCCAGCGCATCCTGCAAACAATCATCAACGGTGGACACTCATATTAATGGATTATGACTACGATATCAGGTATCGGAGAACGGAAGATTTCAGCCAATCTGATGTTCTATCTCGTCTCATCAATAATCAGCGCGCGCAAAACGAAGAAACAGTGATTGCATTCGTGTCAGCCTGAGACGTGCAGCACATATTGGTAGAGTCGATTCGAAACACACCGGTTCAGCAGAGGGCATCCGAAAGGAAAGGACGAAAAATGCGACCCTACAGCAAGCATTAAGGTTTTTCCAATCCAAATGGCCTTCATTCCCATAAAAAGGGGATCTACTTGGGCTTAACCGTCGGCGAGATTCAATTATGGTGGCTGATTCTTGTTTAATATTTTTGGATAAATTTATTGCTCCTCCTCCTTAGAAATAAAGTCCTACGACAGTTTCATTCCAGCCATCCTGGAATAAGTCGAATGAAATCTATAGCCAGAGGATACGCTTACTGGCTAGGTATGGACAAGGACAAAGAATATCTCGTGCGCCAGCACAGCAGATGCCAGCGAGCTGCAAAGAGCCCGATTCGCCAAGATTCTGCACTATGGTCGCAAACGGAAACCCCACTCTCAGTCAAATGAACAGGCAGAAAGATTCGTCGATAGGCTAAAGAGAGGGTTACAAAAAGCGAAGGAAGAGGGAACTATGGAAGAGGTACTGAAAAAATTTCTTGCTGGGATACTGATCAACTCCACATCCTGCGTCAGGAGAATAATCCTCGGCTGAGGTTTTAATGGGTGTAAAGGTGAGAAGGGTGCACGAAGCGATACTGCCGAAGAAAACTCTGCCGGACAGGAGGAGCGGTTTTGCTGTTAGCACACCAGTTAACGTTCGTGATTATCGACTGGATAGCCAGTGGACAGCTGCCATTATCATAAATCGACGTGGAAATATGATTTACGATGTTGAGGGCAATAAGGACGCGTGGATCCGGCACCATAATCAGCTCCGAAGGCTGGCGGAACCCACTATTGATAAGCATTATCTTTCTTTGTATTCATTACTTGATACGTTTAATCTTATGAATGTTCTTTCACCTAGATCTCAGGTTAAAGGTCAGGTTATGGTTACGTCACGTGCAGTTCGAACAAGGATTAAACCTTTTCGACTCCGGGTCGATCCGACCTCGAAGACCTGTAGGATGAATCCCTCTTTTCTGAAATATTTTATCTTACAGCTTTCCTAATTATCACCAA
>CAADRB010000017.1:130300-161802 GCA_900708905.1 Hymenolepis diminuta
TGTTTTCTCAGCTGGCCTATGTCTCATCGACCCGGAAAAGGTAAACATACCTCGGACGACAGTAGCAGACACTGCTTAGTCAACACCCAAAGTGTCGACTATAAATAGCCTCCCACGAAACACACATACGGAACAGGGTGGACCCCAGCTCGTCAGGCGCATCTCTCGTTGTCCAATCCTCCAGTTCCCTATTTTCCTTTGAGACTCTGTACTGAGCTTACTCAATATAACCTGGCCTACGCATTCCTCGGCGTTCCTTTTCTTTCATTTTCTGTTGGCAATTTCACCTACAAATTGGTGACTCTGTCGCTACAAATTGGTGACCCAGTCGCTACAGACCTAAGGGTGAATTGCCTACGATGGGAGATGTTAGAGGAAACAACAATTATTTTCCCCCGCTTCTAATATTTCTTCTCTAAATAAAAATGCAATTTTCTTCCTAATTCCCCCACAGATAAGACACTTCGTAATTATGCCCATTTGTCTAGGCTGATACCG
Organism: Hymenolepis diminuta; assembly: GCA_900708905.1. Taxonomy (NCBI): domain Eukaryota; kingdom Metazoa; phylum Platyhelminthes; class Cestoda; order Cyclophyllidea; family Hymenolepididae; genus Hymenolepis; species Hymenolepis diminuta. The sequence continues at coordinate 130,799 of CAADRB010000017.1, forward strand.
ATTGAGATTGAGTTTCGTTAGGACACGCCAGTTTACTATAACGTGCCTTGTGTTCTGCTGTGGGTTATTGGCCTCCGTGTTAAGTTTTCTAGATCGGTTTGCTCTGCGAGATTACTACCGGGACTTCTAGTTTTTTACATTATAACAACCCTTATCAAGACGAGAGCACACACAGCTCCTGCCACCTTGCTAGTTATTTGGGCCTAAAATCATTATTAGTTCAGTGATGTTTTGACAATCCAATATCAAAGCACGAAGGCACTTTATATTCCTATATAATGCCTTTGTTTGATTAAGTCAACCACATTCTGTGTTAGTCTTCTCTCTGAGTCAACTGTAGCCTAGAGATACCTTGTGGATAGATATATTATAGCAGCAGAACTAGTCTTTCCAACATAACAATAACGTAGAAGATTCATACTTTTCAAAAATGGGCACCTCAGCAGTTATAAAAAAAGATAGAAATCATCAATCCCTCAACTCAATTCTACTCCTCCTTGATCAATAATTGTCACAACTGAATTCATGATCTCATACTCAACCTTATGTGGCAGATATCGGATTCCATTTTCTCAAGTTATGAAATCCAGCATTATAGATAAGAGGGAAATTATTAAAATTACAGAAGTATTTGAATACATCAAATTCCGACCATCTTCGAGGATGTTTAATATCCATTAAATGACAATGTGGTCAAATTGTTATCTACAAGAGTTTTACTCTCCTTCCTGACATATCAATATCAATTAATATTCCCCATGGCGCTGTAAAAAAACTTCAACAAACTTTAAACAAGGTCCAGCGTCCGAATAGTGAAACATTAAAATATACTAATATGGTAATGGAAAGGCGTATGAGTAGAGAAAATGTAGATTTCGAAGTCTAGAGTCTTACTTTATTTACATCCTGGAGGCTTTGAGTTCTCCAGGTTCTCCTAAGGGAAGTGATTCTCTCAGTCATTACTAGTGTTATTATGAGAACGCTACTGATGGATTTTTTATCGTTTTGTTCCCTTGAAATGCCATTTTTACTTTATTATGCCAAAACCGATTTGTTGATTCATTTTAATTCTTCAAGCAAGTGCGCTTCACATCCTCTCATATACGTTCACATTCAAAGTAAACCTGTGCGATACATCTTATGGTTTTTTTAAGTACCAATTTCTACCTTTAAAACACAAGATCATCGGAATATTAGTTACTTGTGTGAGTTCTTCGATCTCGTACAGAAATGAATTACAAACGATGACATTTAAATATTCTTAATTTCCTAAATTTTCAAGAGTTAAATATTATGGCGAACATTTACTATTACAATAAGTAATCAAATTTAAATATTGATACAATATTTAATAAGTTTAAAAAACAAGACAAATTTCGAAATAACCTGTTAAATGAATATGAAAGCAATTAACAAAAATTTGAATTTTATATAATTTTAAACTTAACTTGATAAAATAATTCAGTAAGCTATTTGACGAAAGCATTCACTTACTTATGAGTCATGTGTAATTCCATAATCTTTTGAAGTAATTGATCTGTTGGATTTCTGACGAACTCAAACTGTCGAAGGTAATTAATTCCAGGACCCATGGAATCAGGGTCATAGTCACCGAGTTCTGATTGGACATGGAAGGAGCCAAGGAGGGCTTGTGTGACCCAAGAGCATGGCAACTTGCCCGTGTAGACATCCTGTCGAACTTGAAGGACAAGTTGGTATCGCGTGGTCTCGTCCTGAAGCATAGTGGGCTCTGGTGGGTAGAACTTCACTTGGAAGTAGAATTGCCAATCTGTGACGGCTAAGAATGAAATATTGATTTAAACAGCATGACAAAAATTAAAGAAAATTTTATAAAAAAGCTGGAATGCTTCATTATTCAACTTAATTTCCTTTTGATTTATTTATATTTAGAACTTAAAGAACGTATCTCCTTAAATGTATTTCAAAGATACAACCCAAACTATAAAAAAATATTTCGATATACTTTATACTATTCAACTCAATGAGCGAAACTAAAACTCACAAGAAGATATGATATAAAACCAACGATACTGTCTGATGCGGATTCACTAAAAAGCCATTCAATCATGAGAATGACTTGTGGCATGTACATACTGACTCCTACTTCTGAGCGTCCAAATTATTTGTTAACGTTCTTTTATCGGCTGCTCATAAATAAACAAAGAAAGCAAAATCTGTCAATTTCTCACTAGGCCCCCCTTCTCACAACCCAGACTTCACTGGCTCATAACCAAAATCTCTTTCGCTTCCTTTCCACTTCTCAATTCAGCTTCCTACTTCCCGCTTTATTCTCTCCTTCACTTCTATTTGTCCAATGTATACGTGGTCCTGCTTAACTTCTTTTCTCATTTGAGGTCTATTATATCCTGTTAGCCTTTAGGAAGATCATTGATTTCATAAGGGGATTTCAAAGTCTGAATTTTTGTCTGACCGGATTAGTGTTACTTTTTACTAAACTCGCTGATGAAAATGGCCAGTAGCATTCCCAGTCAAAGAGATATCAGAATATCTTCTTTATACTAAGTTAAACGTTAAAAACTCTCATTCATTGAACTAAGGACTCAAGAAGAAGCAGATACTGAAGTCAGGGCAAAAGGGATATTACTTACATATTACATAGATAAAATACAACCACGAATAAATTTTGTGCTCGATTGTGCTACCTCGATTTATAAGTTACAAACGTGGGAAACAATTAAGAGACTAGCAACAATTCTTTTAACAAGGCAGTACCAGTAGAGTTCACTCTGAGTGAAATCTAATAAAACAACAATTTATAATACCATTTTCAAACGAAAATTCAAACTAGAGTGAAGTTGAATTCTGAGAACCTGAATGTACTTTTCACATTTAAAATGACATACACAAAGTTCAGAAGACAAAAAGTGGAAAAATATCCATTTTAACCTATCTGATCCGACCTTTCGTGATACACCTTCTTTGATGATTGGAAATATCCAAAGATGTAAAATTGCAGATTTCAAGCATATTTTAATTATTGCAAAGTTAAGATTAGCTTTATTTCAATGTGAGAATTTTGTCAAGGTTCTTAATTTCTAAAATGAATCAATTAAAGCTAACATCAACTTTGACCATGCCTGTAAAAGATTTCAGATAACGTGAAATAACTACATTAAAGATTTTGCATTGACTAATATTTATCTAAAATAAAACTAAAATGTCAAAAAGAACGAAATTAATAACTTACAGGGAACCTGTTTAATTATCTTTTTATCAAAGTCCAACCAAAACTAAAACAAATGAAAAATTGATAAATAGAAGCGTTTATATTAGTAATGGAAATATAATTAATAAATCCTCTACCCAATGAAACGAACATTTTAAACGCACCCAAGTTCCAAGTTTCTTATCTGTGTAGGTAATTCCAAAATAGTCCGTTTCAATAATATCCTGTCCATCACATATACGTCTAATGAGCTCCATACCAAAGGCCTTTTTATTGAGTTTTAATGAAACCTCTTCACCATCAAGCAGTAAAACCCGAGCTATCACTTTCTCAGCCACAGGCTTCGGAGGTTTAGCTGCATTTCCATTGTTCGCATTTCTACTTGTCATTCTTGTAGATGCAGTTGGATTAGATTCTGGCACTGCCTCTTGCGGCTCTTTCTTCTTTCGAAATGAGACTAGAAATTTGTTGTAGAGTTCCTTCCCACTTAACTTGCTTGCTTTCTTTTCAGGAGAGGTCTCCGTTTGTGGTGTCCAGAAGCGTCCTTCAGAATTAGATTGACTTCGTGGATGTAGGTCGTTTTTATTTCTGGCACGTGGAAGTGGTGTTAGTTCACTGCTTCCAGCATCAATCGATAATGCACTTCCAACTCCGTTTGTGCTTTGATAGGCATTTTGGCCCAGTGAGGGGTTTGAGATTTGTCTATTCCAGGCACCATACTGATTTGAATTCCAATCGTTGTGCCTGTAAGTTTGTTGCATTCTCGGGCTTGCTGAGGCTGAAGGAGGTATCCTTCTGTAGGATGATGGACTAGCCCTGCGAGGACCGGGAAGCTAAAAATTATTTTTTTTTAAATTTAACCAACGGCAATGATATAATAATCACTTAATGCATTATCGATAAGTGGTGCGAAGTTATAAAGCAAGTTAAGCGATTTTCGCTGCTATTATTTGGTAGATTTACATTTTCATGTCCGGGGAGATTAGGAGAATACATATCCGATGGAGCGTTATAGACTATGATACAGATAACGAAGATATCATTGAAAATATTAAAATTAATACAAATAAAGCCAGCATTACAACAGATACAAGTGCACCAACTAATGAATTCATTTTTTAAACATTGAAGCACTTCTGATGTGTGTTAGATTTATTTGTAATTTATGCTGTAAAATGGCATGCATCATAAGATAAATAGTTTCAAAAATATGGTAAATTGCCTAAGTCGAAATAGACTATTAAAATTACCGTATTTTTGGTAAATTTACGAAAAAGCGACCATACCTCCAATACTTGTCAAAACGTAAACTACGCGGTATTTACTTGAAGGTCTCCCGGTTTTAGGCATAAAAGTAGCTTTTAAATGTTTATGTTTTATTTAATTTTAATAATGTAAAAAATAATCCAAAAATAAGTAATAGTCGATTCAAAAGTCAAAGTCAGTCGATGTTAAAATTCTTTAGAAAACAGGGAAAATAATGAAATTGATGATCAAATATATATTATATATCTATATATTAAAATAGTTTAAGTTTTTCCTGCACAAATCTTTGGCGTTTACTATTAAAACGGTTTAGCTCTGATAAGTTGACTTCTAAATGATAAACTTATTTGACTTCAACCCTTTTTTGAAATCGTATGTGGTATACATTTTTCAATAACTTCTGCTCCCAATAATAACGGACATTGTTCTGGCCTATCATAATTGACTAAATCTGAATCTGTCGCATGAAAAAGCATCAATATCCGATAAAATACCAACATTTAATTACTAAAAATAGGCTCAACCCTGTGAGAGCAATTAAAAAAGAGAGCTTGAAAATGAAATTAACTTACCGCAGACTAATCAAGTTTTGGTATTTAAAACGATTGAAACTGTTACGGTTTCTCTAAGTTCTATTCGTGATTCTTTAACAAAACTTTATTTTTACCCAAATACTAGATCTTCCGCTCATGCATTCTCATTCCTGAAAATAAAGCTTCTATTGGTATTGCTATAACGTAACCAACTAGGAGTTCTGGTAGTAATCTCGCAGAGCCAACAATCTAGAAAACTCAGTAGTATAGCATCTTAACACAGAAGCTAGTAACTCGCAGCAGATAAGAAGGCACGTTATAGTCAGCATGAGTGTACTAAAGAAATTCCACTCTCAATCGGTATTGGCTTAAACAAATAAGAATATTTATCAAGTGTCTTTTATCGGTGGGGAATAAAGAAAGAAATCACATTTTTATTCATAAAAGAAATATTGGGAGCGGGGGAAAATAATCTTCTAACAGGTATATTACTAGTTAACCAGTAGGCTAATCAGTATCATATCCAAATCGTAAACGAGTGGAGCACTAATATAGACGACGACGAAGGGGAACTTACATTGAAGTATACATATCCTCTCTCATTACTCTGCATCTGATCCACTGCAGTGAGCAGCCTGGATTGTTTCCGGCTACGTACGTTAGTGCCAATATAACTTCATATTAGCTTCCTATTCTGTTCTTCTATGTAGAATACCATAACTGAATCTTAGGTTCCATAAGAATTCTGTTGGGATTAAGTTAACAACTAACGGCTGGCAGCTAACAACTAACAACAGCAACAACAGTCACTAGTTCGTAGCTGTTTGAGTAAGATCTAACAATAATTGTAGAGCAGAACACCGAGAGTTAATTAGACCAAAGTGTATTCAGGAAAGTCCCAACGAGGATTGAAGCGAGTAAGAGAGAGAGGGGGGGAGAGGGCTGAGGAATGAAGGAGACGAGAGGGGAGCGTAGGAGCTGGTAACTGACACATGTGCGTTATGCCCTGCATGGAAAAACAAAGTTTTATATGAGTCACTTGGGTAGGACCGCGTGAGAACATGAGCCCAGATGCACTTTTAAGTGAAACGAGGCTGTTATAGAAAGGAGGATCGGTAGGCGCGTTTAGACATAGGGATATAAAAGACGTCACTGAGGCTTCATGGACGAAAAACCGAGGTATTGTCATAAAGAATGCAGATGAAAGTTAATTCTGGAAATACATAGCGAGTCATCCTTCAAATTGCGCTAGTTACCAACTCAATTCGACGACACCACAATAAAAACAGACCAAACTCCCATTTCAAAGCAAGACGAAAGATTTTGTATGATAGGTCGATTTATATCAGGCGTCATTTACAAGTGTAATGTAAATAAATCTGTTTGAATTAAGGTGAATTAAAAGGTGGAAAATAAAGGAACTCCCATATAAGAATTACTCGTGGGGTGACATTATTACTCTCTATGCATTTCCAGAATTACCTTTCATTCGCATTCTCCACGACAATACCTCGATTTTTCGCCCACGAAGTTGTAGTGACCTCATTTATGTTCCTATGACATATAACCCCTATCTGTCCATCAATTTCCTCCCTTTTCTATTACCGCCTCGCTTCATATAGAAAGCACATCTGCGCGCATGCTCCCGTGCAGCCTTACCCAAGTGACCCATATAAAGCTATCTTTGTTTTCCACATAAGAACAACGCACGCTTGTCAGTTGTTCTGAGTAGGCTCCCACGCTTCCTCTTCATTTCCTCTCTTCCCTAGCACGCTCCCCTCTCTACCTCTCTGTACCTCTCTCTCTGACACTTGAATCAATACTCGTTGTGGCTTCCTTGAATACATTTTTGGTCTACTCAACTCTTGGTGTTCTGTTTTACAACCGTTGTTAGCTCTTACTCAAATGGTGACTGTTATTGCTGTCGTTACTTTGTTAGCTGCAAGCCGTTAGTTGTTATCTAACTCCCATAGAACACTATATTTGAAAAGTACGTTGCGATTGCAAAGAAGATAACGAAAATTCGGATTGATTTCAATTATTTTGGTACAACTGCAAAATAGTTTTCTTTAACAGGTGAAATAACAAAAAATGAATCGATTGTTTTTAGAATAAAATTTGTAGGGTTAATTAGTGTATTTTCCCACTATTATTTAGGGGGAGTCTCTAAGATTATGGAACATTTCCTGACTGATTTACTTTGGTGAACAATCTATTAATTTGTAATTCCAAGTTCATTTTTTGTTCCAATCTTTGATAACTGACATACGGACTTGATTTAGCTAATTTTACTTCGATTACTACGATTATCGAGCTAAGTAAACAAATTTAAAGTCTTATTCTCCTCATACATTTGATTTAACAAGACGTTTAAAGCCACTTCCTACAAGTCCCCACCCCTTGAATAGGAATCGCAGAATAAATAAAATCAAACCTTATTTCAGTATTTGTTTGCGCACACCAAATTTATATCGTTTGGTGTTTTTCTAGCTCTTTTTTTCCGAAATTTGAAATAACTTCGAAATCATATTTATTCTTTTTCAGGGTTTTCAAGGGAATAAACCCAATTGAAAATCAAATCCTCAGGCCTTGGAAATTAATTCCTTAGAGACTTTAAGAAATGATTTACAAATTAAATAATATAAGCTGTTTCGATCTGCTCTTCTCTGTAGGATACTGTAATCGACTCTTGGATTCCCCAAGCAAACGCATTAGCTAAAAGTCTAATCCCACAGCACCACAATACAAAACGACTCAAACCGCCGTATCAAAATAAGACCCACGTCTAAATATCGATAGGCCGACATATATTATGCGAGATTTAAAACGTAAATAGATTTGTTCGAATAAAAGGGAATTAAAAGAAGCAGGAATTGAAAGGTGGAAAATAAAGAACTTTCCGTATAAGAATTATTTTTGGGAGAATGCTATTTCCTGATATGCAGCAAAACCTACGATCTTTTATTGAAAAAGATTATTCTTTAAATTAATAAATTCTGTTTCCATGCAACCAAACCACCACATACGAAGAAGTCTATTTGGGTAAAGTTATTGATTGGCACCACCAAAAAGCTGTTTTTAATTCATCAGGAGTAGGTGTTGTCGAAATCAGAGCTTCAGTCTATTTCATCGGATTGTCCATTTTCATTTACGTATAATTTATGCCCTTCACAACGAACCATAAAACATTTTCGAAGAATGTTCATGGAAAATTTTTATAATCTAATTAGCTACCTAAATAGTCATAAATAACAGAACTCGATAATCACGCATAAACACCTTAATAGCAGGCTTTACTCCAAAATTAGGCAAGGAAACAACCCTACAATTTGGTAAATTTTAACAAACATGAAAATTTTATAAATTATTAACGATAAATTACTAATTTAATCTTTCTTAGATAAAAGGTGTTCATTTTATCCAATAATAATAATCAGATTTTTGGAGAGAGAGCATAGATGAACTTCAAAAATGTTTTTCATAAGTAATCTAGACATTATTCTTTAAATGTATTACAAATAATTGGAAATTATAGTGATTTTCCAACATTAATTTAAGTAGTTTCAGTAGTTTCAAACGCCACTTATATGTATGGGAAATAACTGAACAAATAATTAAAATAGCCATTAAGTGGTTAATTTTCTACATTTAGAGGATTAGAAAGCAAGTTTCTTAAGCCGTTGCCAATCTCAACTTAAAGAATTTCATTACCACAGTACTGAAAGGAGACAGAGATGGTGGCAGATCATTTATATTAGGAAGAGGAGAAGAGAGTAACCTTTCAACGATAAATGGTAAAATAATATTTTGGCGAAGCAGCGAAGTGAAGCTCAATGCCGAATAGTTAGATAATAGGGGAAGAGGGGAAAGTGTGGAATCGGTGACAGTTTAATAGGCTACAGATGAGTCTTTCAGAAAACGGAGGTGAGATCAGATTTAAATCGATATTTACCCATTTTATCATTACTACTGATTCAAACTAGTTCAAACCCTTAATTTCTTGTTATAAAAGCCTAAAAATGAAAACGACTTTATTATTCTTTAAATTATACAGAATTGTCCAAAGTTCAATCACTTCTCATCAACAGTAGAGTTGTTGCCAAGTTTAGAGGGTCAAAGTACTCTTCCGATGTTTCTAGTTTTCTTTTTTTTTCCGATTTTATAACTTGGACAGCAAATGGACCTGAAAAAAACATCACTGATTTTCTGAAACCAGGATCCTAATAGCGAAGCGAAGGAAAAATTCAAAGTCGTTTCGATGAAATCTTCACCTTTTTTGGTCAGACAAAATTTTTATTGCATCAGAATAAAACCAATGGATCAGTGTTATAATGATAGCTCAATATCAAATTGCTATTATTGGAGTTGGCTCTTCTCACAGAATAGCACTAGATTGGTCAAATATATATGACCTAAGTGTTTCATAAGCGATTACTAAAAGTCATGTAGGAACTGGTAACACTTCATTTACTTTATCGATTGCGTATATACCACCATAGTCATTTCTAACCTTAAACACCACTTACTGTCCAATAAAAGAAATGGGGATTTCTTTTATGTGGATTATGTGGACGATGGAACTATGTTATAAGCCGTTAGTGAGATGCTGAATAAAACGGTTAATCTGTTATAATCTGATTTAAGAGAACTAAGTCTCTAACGAGTTTCAGACGTCCAATATGCTTCCGTAGTGCTAACCTGAAACCTCTTTTAATTACAATCAAAATATCTCTAGCGGTTCCTGATTTCAAAGGGTAAATATTGTTTTCTCTCCATTTTGTTATGTAGCAAAGACCTCCATGAGCTAGAAGGGTGATAGCCTAGACAGACTCTGTAACCTATCTCTCTTATCAGTGGATCATTCCCTTTACTATAATTTGACAATTAAATCCCTAACTTAAAGCTGCATTATCTGGGCTGAATTAATCCAATATCCCTAATTTTCATTTTGACGTGGAGGTAGGATCTACTGTTTGTTTGGTCTATCAAATATGCTTCGTATGGCTCAATTAATGGAATTTGTCTAACGTGGAAATGTCTTATTGCTTTAGACTGCTTAAATTATGATCAGACCTCTTATCAGTGCAAATACATTTGTGGAGATAGTTTTAAGTGCCATAACAGAACATCTCAGAATCCAAATATGAATGATTAAAAGTGGTCTTGGAAGGCATCCAAGAGTAAAAACTCAGTACTATTCACTTTTATTGAAGTGTCATGTGCACTTCCGCCCAAATTCATAAACGATATAGCGATACTTTCATAACCAATTGAAATGAAGAATGTATAAATTAAGATTTAAGTTGAATTTTCCTAATCAAATCAAAATAATATTTGATAATATTAATCAATATTAATAATAATACGATGCGATAGGATAGGATTGATTTCGTCAATATTTTTTGCCTTTTAACTATAAATGGTATTTTACAATGATACTGAGTGGCGAAAGATTAAACCACTAAGAATTTGGAGGCTTTTGAAGGAAAAGCCTCTAATGCCAAAAGATCTGCCATTTTATACAATGTAGTGATAATTAATAACTTCAAACCTTATACAGAATCTTGATTAGAAACCGCCAAAGTGTTATTTATACTAATTACGACGATTTTTCAAATTCATAAGCTCTCTTTCATCAGGCCTTCCGTGCCCTGCCCTAAAAAATAGAGCCCCGGGTATGGCATAAATATCTCCTGTTTATGCGCCCATTAAAACTTTGGCAAATGGATCTACTGATAATAAAACCTCATATTTATACATACCAAATAGACGTATATAATTACTCATATGATTTTTAACATAGGGTACATAGGGTCTAATAGTTAAGCGACATCGAGTTGGGGTTTTAGTGGTGGTCAACGTACACGTCTGCCAAGTCAGAGGTCACGAGATCAATGCTCATCGGTGCACATCTAGTGGTGTTGGAGACCAACCGCCCTGGTTAATTGTATTCAAAAAGGAAAGATGCTAGAATGAGAGTTTTTTTCATATAATAGTCCCCAGGATGACCTATCCACTACCCAGGTAAAGTGTCATTAACACTTCTCCTTGTGTGCTTGGGAACTCATCAGAATTTTACTCTCAATACTTGCCATTTTAAACCTGTGTTATTCTAATTTATAGATATTTAATTTATTTATGAAAGGAACAAATGTATAACCAAAAGTAACAAGTTAATGGTGACAACTTCCCTAATTCGTGCCAAATCATTAAAAAATAATCTCAAACTCCTACTTCTCCTCTTTTCTTCTAGATTTAAAGCATCCAAAATTTGCTTCAATGTTTTAAAATGGTGGAATGTTTACCAAACTAACAAAAGAACAATTATTGTTATAATTGAGAACATACAATTTAAAAACTCTACACAAGGTTCATCTCTTATAAGCAAGTTGAAGCACATGCTTCAGAACTTGAAAGAGTAGATTTATTAATAAAAGTATAAGATCCTCACAAATCCTTGTATTCTATATTTGTAATACATGTGGTATGTTTTCTACATTTTGGAAATTGAAAGCCTAATTAAAAGCCCATTCAACCAACACAAGTTGACGTATTAATTGAGTGTCAACCTGAAAATTTATGAGACTAATTATTTTCAACTTAATAAAAAACGTGATAGCTCCATCCTCACATGTGTCATATGTAAACTATCACCACTACTAGTATCTATATTCAATAAACAAAAGATACCAACATTCGTTCTGCCCCTTCTAACGGCTACTATCTTATCGACCTTCATATCTCTCTGGACCAATCAAATCTATCCGATTAATTTACGTTTTCTCGGAGCCAGTCCAATGTATACCTGGCCACACGTTGTAGGCTTATATATAAACCAAGCTTTCATCTTATCTGAACTTACACGAATTACTATGCCAGTTAGAACGTAGGTTTACATTTTCTGACGCATTTATATCGTCCTTTTTAGCCGTGAAGACGTCAGGAAATTCCTGGAGTCATTGGATTATGACAAATCAGGAAAGCTGAGCACAGCTGAACTGCTTGCTGCTTTCCCGGATGATGTGTCAATGACAGAGTTGAAGGAATTCGTCAGACGTCATGACAAAGATGGTGATGGTGAATTGGATATTGAAGAGCTCTTAGACTTCTTCACCAAATGTGATAGAAATAAGCAATAAATCCACATTTAACACTTTATCATGTTTTTAATGTTAAATTTGTCTTAATTTGTGAATTGATGCAAAAAATCGATTATAGTGAATTATAGCATGAGTCATGTAGTAAATTGAAGAAAATCAATAAATAACAGCTGTAAGCTGAAATTAAAATCAAAATTTCGACTTCACTTTTTGGCTATATTCAAGCAGGTTCATTAACAATAAGATTTACTTTTGCCATTGAATAAATTCTATAAATTGTATAAATTGTCAATCTAATCTATATGGGTGGAATATAAAGATAATTACGTTAATAATAATCTACAAATGAAGATATTTTTGGTACGTTTGCAATCAGATATGTTTTTGACATGACTTTGTCGGCTGAAATCATATAGTTGACGTAAATGCCATCTCAATTGTTTAATTTTACCAAGTTTATGTTAAATGTTCAGCAAGCGTTGTTTAAAAGATGAAAAAAGTGGTACCACAATTGTTCTTTAATAAATAAAGGCTTTAAATTTGGAGAGAAATCTAAGTCACCGAAAAATAAGCGCCAGAACGATAAAATTTAAAGGTACTAGTTGATGGGAAAGGTATTATGGAAAAGATAATAGGAAGTTGAAAGTGTTACACCTTTTAGCAAATGTGATAAAGTTATATTTTTATCAGAATCTTCGAACTTAATGTATCTAGTCACTCGCAAATTGTGAAAAAGTTTTTTCTCTAGTTTTATCGGACTGTGTTATCTGTTTCCTATTTTAAATAAGTAAAAGTGTTTGGCTGTCTGCGATCTTTCAGTGTCAGCCAACAAGGTAAATTCTCTTTTAGACATAACAACATGAGTTTAATTAATTTCCTCCTGTCATCAAGTGCGTCTTGTTTATCCGTCTAGTCAGTCGCACCTGACACAATATAACAGGATGTGATCAAACTTAGACATACTCTCTCCGGGTTCTTCTGGGGGTATTGTACGTTGTTCCCAAAACGTAACTGCCCACTTCCCGATAATGAATCATTCTGCTTTAGTTGTGGGACGTTACTTGCTTAAGTACATTAGTGGATTTGCAAGGGTATATGTGATTAGTGGCCGGTTATCAGTAAACCACTCGCCTTTTACCGCCCTTTTCGAATTTTTGGTTTGTTGTTTTTGATAAGGTACGAACTTTAAGTTATTTTAATTACTGCTAACTTCTCTCCAAGCTAAAATTTTTCAAGCCCAATTGGAGAAGTGTTTAAAACACTTGGTTAGTGGAAAGATATCCTGGAGCCTCTCTTACAAAAAACTCACATTTAACCACCTCTTTTGTTGACCAGAATTAACCAGAGTGGTTGGTCACCCACATTCCATTTTAATGTTAAGAGTATCTTTTACTACCTTTACTAGTGTGTTACTGGGAAGCAAAATCAGATAGATGCCCCACATCGAACATCAGATTTCAAGCATTCAACATAATCTTTTTCCGAATACTATTACTGAAATGATAAAAGAAACTGACAAAAGTTAGATATAGGCCGAACAACCCAATGACTTATTGATGAACACTGTAAATATGCTAAGTAGATATCATATTTTAGCATAGCTAATTTGGTATTAGGATAGGCTTAGCAAATTGACATCAAGTGCACATTGAAAATAGCCCACATTTCAAAATCGAAGTCGAAAAATCTGATATTTTCCGTTGACAGCGTTCTAAGAACTTTCAAATACACATGTAACTGAGAAATTTATTAACTCCATTTATTTAGGTACATGCAATTACAACATGAACATTTACGAGAGCTCAATTTGAATTATTGTGGATGTTCTCAAAGGCACATGGAAAAAATTTAAGCGATTTTCAACCCTAATTGTTTGTGCGTATTCAGAGTATCACGTTCACTCAATACAAGGTTCTCCATTTTTATTTATGTGGATTTTGCGCATAGAAACAGTGAATGAAGCGGATTTTGTAAATAATATTTGATCTGAAGTGATCCAGGACTAGATACTTAAATGATCAAGGCATCTATATGAACAAATAAGTTCAAAAAAGGCCATTAGAATAAATAATAACGAGCAGTGAATTCTAATTAGGATAATTCGCCAGGTAATTTCTATAACAGTAAAGTAGTAAGACAGAACACCAAAGAATTTACCAAAACTTGAAAATTCGTGTTCAACCAAGGTTGTATACGTAGCTGGTGTTAAGATAACAACTAACGGCTTGCAGCTAACAAAGTAACGACAGCAATAACAGTCACCATTTGAGTAAGAGCTAACAACGGTTGTAAAGCAGAACACCAAGAGTTGAGTAGACCAAAAATGTATTCAAGGAAGCCACAACGAGTATTGATTCAAGTGTCAGAGAGAGAGGTACAGAGAGGTAGAGAGGGGAGCGTGCTAGGGAAGAGAGGAAATGAAGAGGAAGCGTGGGAGCCTACTCAGAACAACTAGCAAACGAAAAATCGAGGTATTGTCGTGGAGAATGCGAATGAAAGGTAATTCTGGAAGTACATAGCGAGTTATCCTTCAACACCTTACTGTGCTTATTAACTTTATGATGATTTAGAATCTTAATACAACTCTACCACTAATATACCTTTGCTGAAATCTAATATCTCAGATCTTCACTGAGATAATACTGTGGATACAGTTGCATATGCCCATTAGACTAAGTTGGTAGAAAGTAGAAGTCTTAAGACTCAGCATGTTGCCTTATTAATAAAATGTTATTGCTTAAATAAATAAAGCCCATCAGAACGCTGGTGGGCTTCTGATTTAATAACAGATGGCTTGTGCGTTTTTATAGCCCAAATTTGACAGTTTTCATTAGCATTGGCAAAATATTTGCTTACTATGGAGGTTTCAGTGGTAACCATGGCATCCTGAATTTGTGGGTAAATATTCATGGAAATGGGAATGAAAAAGCTGCATTCTCAGCTAGAATGCAGGGGGAGGTCTGTAATAAAATTGTGTAGACCAAGGCCATATCGGTTGAATAGATGAAATAAGTCAAGTTGTTCATGCGCTAGATCACTACGAAGGTGACGGGGAATAAAACTAATTTACGGATAAGTAAATTAAGTTTTTGTTACAATCTGCTCTTCTCTGTTGGATACTGTTAGAGGAAATGATAATTATTTTCCCCCCTCCCAGCATTTCTTCTATGAATAAAAATGTAATTTCTTTCTTTAGTTCCCCACTGATAAAAGACACTTGATAATTATTTTTATTTGTTTAAGCCGATACTGACTGGGAGTGAGTTTCGTGAATACACTCGTATTGACTATAACGTGTCTTGTGATCAGCCGTGGGTTATTGACTTCTGTGTTGCAATATTACTGAGTTTTCTAGATTGTTAGATTTGCGAGATTACTACCAGAACTCCTAGTTGGTCACGTTATAGCAGATACCGTAACCGACTCTTAGATTCCCTAAGACACTAGCTACAAATACGACTGGACAGCACGACAATACAAAACGAATCAAACAACTATATCAAAATATGACGCACGTTTGCCTATCGATAGGTCGATTTATATTGTCTGCCATTTATAACCGTAATATAAATAAATTTGTTCAAATAAAAGGGAATTAAAAGAAGCAGGAATTAAATGACGGAAAATAAAGAACCTTACATACAAGGATTATTTTGGGAAAATATTATTTTCTTATATGTAACAGTTTTTATACGAAGCACGTCTTTGTTTGACATCAGTCGTATCTCGTCATGGATGCCTCGGTGGGATAATTGGCATCTTCTTAGTATCTATGGACAAACACGCACACGCATTGATGAATCGGCTGTGGATGCTGTAATCGTGATCTTGTCGCTAGTTATGCACTTCTGATTGCCAAGTGTTGATTAAAATCTGCTGACAATGGCAGGTCATTAGAAATGCATATTAACAGGGAAATAAGTAATTTTAAGATTTTTTACTCGAAAATTGAGGTCGGTCGAATGTTTTTTGAAGGGCTGCTTATAATGCACTGATATGTAATCCCATCCGAGGTGTCTGATAAGTGTGCTTACTTATATGTGTACTAATTCAGTTCTCCCACTCCCTGCTTCTCATACAAGTTAAAGGTGATTTTGTTTTTCATGGGTGTTACGGTGTCATCTCATATTCATTGTCTTGTTAAAAAGTTTTGTTCAGAATGAAAAACTAATTACACTTGATTACGATGTTTTCTAACTGTCGCATTCAGATTCCACTTTAGAGGTGATATGAATGCTTTCAACCGTCCCTTAGGCAGATTGTAGCGGCTATAATTGTACCCATTAATTACTTAGCCAGAAGTGGCATTTGAATAAGCACAGTACTCCAGAATAGAATACCGAAAATAAATAACCGCAAGAGCGTAATGGGTGACGAAATAACAAAAGAATGTACGTATGAACTATATATGTATGAATTATGAAGACAATAAACTGACAAATGTGATTAGGACCTAATAAATTGCAAAACTTAGGAATAAAGCACATTAGATGATGTCCAAAATTTAACTCTGGACAAAATGCATCTTAGCAATTGTTTGTTTTTAATCGATTATGAAGTTAAATATTGGTAAACGATAATAGCTTTTCTGTCAAACATACCAACGGTTGCTTTCTTATCCTGACCTTTATTTTTAAAATAAATAAACATAATTCTCCTGTTTGTTCACATAAATTGCGTAATATATACAAATATTTATGCATACGCAAAGTATTTTAAAGTATTTTATTCTAAAATTAGCTGCTAGTGTACTGCATATTGCTGTATTTCCATGAGTATGGAAATCATTAAATTTTGCACAAGCACTTGACCAATGGAAGAAAGATTAATTTTATAACTTCTCAGCTTTTCACTTAAAGTAAGCAACACCCTTATTGGAATGCTGAAATCTTACTCCCTTATTGCATTTTACTGTTCACAGTTGCAAAAATACTCTAATTATATTAACCGGGAGAAAATTCAATAGCACTCTTCATAAACTTCATCGCTAATTTGTCGATAATATGTTGTATTTCATTGAAATACAAAATAAAATGCTTATTTGACAAATTCTTTATCATACAAAATATTGTTTTACTTAGTTAATTATATTTGCGAAGCTTAAACACTTTTGATTTGCTCGTTTTTGCGTGTGATTGATTTTTATTTCAACGTGCAAAATGATTATTTAATCCTGTTCGATATAAATTCCTTCAACCATGTTATCTTCCGTATCAGTAGCTTACTTCGTCGGTTTTTGGGCTTTTGCCTATTTTATGGATCTAGGTTTGTCCACTCATCCCTACACGCGCCAGAAGTATATAGGGCTACGAGACAGAGCAGGCTTTTCCATCAATATATTACAAGCCAAATTTTTCACCCAAAAACTCAACCCCTTCTTTGAACGCATCTGTGAGACTAATTGGTTTCCATGGAGTTTATGGTTTTTCGCTGGAACCGCTTTCTCAGCTGTCTTCATGCTATTAAGCATTGTTGTATTATTCTTTCTTGCCTACAATACTATATTACGAAAACCTATTGAAAAACAGGTCATTACGCCTGTGGTGAGTTGTATTATTAGTTTATTTTACCTTCGCTCTAGATGCCTGGTGTAAATTTGCCTGTAAATCAACTGGGCTTTTACTTACTAACCTTATTAGTATGTGTTGTACTACATGAAGCTGGTCATGCAATGGCTGCTCTGAGAGAACGTGTTCGTATCCATGGATTCGGTTTCTTTCTCCTCGGAATTTACCCTGGCGCTTATGTAGATATTAGTGATACCGATTTAAATAGTCTTTCACCAATGCGCCAGCTAAAAATCTATTCTGCTGGCGTCTGGCACAATGGTGTCATTGTAATTTTGAGCATTCTTTGCTTCTATGGTCTTCCTTGGATACTCAGTCCCGCCTATGTCGTTAATCAGGGTGTTGGAATTATCGATCTACAGCAAGTGAGTTTTTGTGGTATTTTATTTTTGAACACTAATCCAGTTATTGCTCGACATATTGTCAGTTTGTCGATGTTTTTTATGATCGAAATTAACTAATATTCGCACGTCCCACCTTAGAAGTCATAGTTTTACTTGAATTTTCTGAAGTTTTAGGTGGAATTATGCGTACAAATATGAATTGTGTATCTTTTATTGTGTACAATTTGTCAAAGTACTGAGCCCTGGATTATGACATTGAATCTTATAGTGATTAGATCCTAAGTTTTGTTATATTCGAACTATAAATATCTGTAGTTATAAATAGACAAGTGATAGAAGTAATGGTTTATATTTGATTTCGACTTCATCGTCTGGGTTTGCAATTTATTCAGAAGTCAAATTTTAGTTACCAGAATTCATTACAGAGTTGATTTTTGTTGTTTGTACATCATATAACTTTCTATGATTGTTCATTTACTGCTGAAGTTATAGAGGATAGCTTTATCTACACGTAGAAAGAAAAGGGGAATTTTGTGTTTGCCGTATGAATATATCCTTATTCTTATTCATTACTCATTTGTATTTCCTATCACACGCATAATAAAGTTAGCTATCGATGCTCCTCAGAATTGCTTGAATGTCCATCCCGAAATATCAAATTTGATCTTAATCTGTCAAGGATTAAGATGGCATGCTTAAAGATGATCATCTAAACCATCCATGACTTTAATAAGATTTGAATTATCCAAAAAAGGATCATCTAAAATGAGTAGAATTCGTCACAATTTTAATACAGTGATCTCTCTTTTAGTATAAAAGCATTGTTTTTTTTTGTTGCTCTGTCCTAGCGCGAATCTGCTTTAATGTCGAAGAATGCGGAATTGATTCAATTCGTTTTTTTTTCAGCCTTGATAGACTTCACCTTAATGTATGCCTTGCTTCAAAGTGATATGGTGGTATTACTGCTAACTCATAGGTATGTATGAATCAAAGACGGCTAATAGAACTTTTGAGTGTCTTTCCGCCCCTTATAAAGCCTCTTATCTATTGTTTTACGCTTTAATAACTAGCTGAATAATGGATTTTTCTTCGTGTAATTTCTAGTGGTTTCCATAAATTAGTACATCTAACGCCGACTCATCAGGGTTCGCTTGATAAGCTTCCAGTTACTGTGTTATTGTCATTAACACTAACTAACCATTTACTTCCTATAATCTCTGCTTGCAGTGTCTCGAGACGTCCAATGGTTAAAATTTAATTCTAGATTCTGCTTTCGCTGTTCATGTTCCCAAAATTACTTTCTTCTCTTTTGGGGTGAAATGGGAAGTACATATTTGTGGTAGGTGCTAAGATAACATTTGTCTACGTAGTATTGCTTGAATGAGGGATTAATCTCATGGGTTTCTGGGTACCATAACTCTCCCTAGGTAAGGATTTCAGCTGCGTCGTGTGTCAAGTTATCGATACTGCGAAATTTGCGTACCGATTGTTTGAGTGTGAAGATAGTGATGGATCATTACAAAAGTAAATGCTCGGATCGATGTAAGACAATGCAAAATTTAAGGCTAGGAGTAATATAACTGGGTTCCGATCGGCGAGTACGAAGTTCGAATAAGATCGCGTGTTAAATTTCATTTTTATTTGAAAACTGATTATTAATTGAGTTGACTGATTTTAAAAGTCAGAGACCACAAAGTCGAGACGCATCGGTATGCATCGTTGAATGTTAATGACCAATTATGTTGATTATAACTGGCCAAGCGATGAGTGGTGAAATTTGTGAATTTCTTGTCAGAGACTCTAGGATGTGTTAGAATTCATTTATCCTCATTAGTTGGAAATTTTTGTGTGGCATGTTTTCTTCCATCTGAAAATGGGAATTAATTTTGGTTATCCTTTTTAATTCCAACTTTTTCCCATGAAGGGGAGTACAATTTTTCAGTTTCTCCCCATGATGATCATTATTATGCTTTTAAATTTATAAAGTCTTTTCTGATGTATTAAATTTCACAATCCCTTTCTATAAATCTCCTTTCTATCCTCCTGGCTCTTTGACCTACTAGTTGCATGGAAACTAAGTCTGGTTTTTTACACAGTGAAACAATTCTCACAATTTCCCATCGTTATAAAAATCTCGCTTTGTGCTTTACATTGAGGTAAAATATTTGGTAGTATACATTGTGGTGAGTTGATGCTCGTGCGAGTCCCTTTTCGGTTTGAAATTGAAGTAAATCAATCTGTATAGAGTGACTGGACTCACAAATTGTCCTATTAATCTATTTACACCGATTCAAGTTGTTACAAATTGTATTTCATCTCCCTAATTCAAATATGAATGCGAAATTATAACATTTAGTTATTTTGAAATCTACATTTGATGAGGTTAGCACAAATCCACAGTGCTTTGGAAAAGCACTGCACTATTGCTATTAATATTGATCCATTATAACCTTGTTGCAACCTAACGGAATCGTCATAAAATCTGCCATTTCAAACTCTGATAGTCGGAATCTGCAGCCAGAATATTAACTACAGTCGCATCTTTCAAGAAGGGGTTTTACTTTTTCATTGAAAGAAAGTGGTACTATACTCTGCTTAGTTTATAGTGAAGAATAGGTTTAGAAAGTTTAAAAAGAATAGAGTAGAACTTCCTGTTAGTAGCACTAAATGATTTCTTTGCCGAGGGAACATTTCTAATGTCCTAATATTTCATGGTATCATTTAAAACGATCTTTATTTGTCAACCATGGTGGCAAGAATGATATTCCTTCTCACTTCAACATTAAAAATTTAATCCTTGTTTGTTTCATCTTTATATGTGCATGCCTTAGGAAATCTCTTATTTTCTTGCACGTGATTAATTTAAACTCTTTTAGTACTGTTTACCTAAATTACCGTAAGAAAATGCAATTATATTATTTTATGATAAATTCTCTTATAACAGTAAGGGTCTTCCCAACGGCTACTAGTATTTGTCTTCTAAATATCGGGGGACTAAGGCTTGAATGTAGGCCACAAAAGCTTTCCAAGCCCATTAGAAGCAGTGTTTACTGCACTTGACTCGAGTAGAGGGAAGGTATCCTGAAGTCTTACTAGAAACTCATTCTATCATTTGTTGGTCAGAGTTCACTGAGGTGATTAGTCGCCTACACTATTGAATGTGCATCGATGGGTATTGATCTCGTAATTTTTGACTTGGCAAACATGGAAGTTGGTCGCTGTGCCACCGGCACGCCTGTTGATGACGGGTATTTTACACACCAGCAATAACCAAGAAAGGAGGAAGATTGATGCAGAAGTAAAATGAGATTTTAAATACAGGTAGTTGAGCTGAGTCAGAACGGATCAGTTGCGAGCGCAAACCCATAATCGATGTGCGAATGTGCCTTAGACGCAAGATGGGAAAAATATTGACCTGATTCGGCTGGCACAAGTATAATTTCACGGAATTTTCATTACTACCATAAATCAATTTTGGAATTTGACCATAACCGACTTATTCCTTCTCATCTGCTTTTTTAAGCCGTCTTTACCTTGTCTTACTAGAATCAAATGTCTGTGTAGTATGTAGTGATTTAACTACATGCAGTTGTTAATCATGATACTTTTATGGGTCAGAGATGTCCAATTAGATGCGCTAAGTTATCCTTTTATCCATCCAAGTTCATTCAAAGTCTAAGACCTAACCTTTCCTAGAGTGGATAAATTTGTGTTTTAAAACATTTGATCCCACAGAATGCGGATTACTCGTGCGTTGGCCTCTAGGTCAGACTCCAAGAGGGATTACTTATTTATTATTTTATTTATACTTTGGCGAAACAGTGATCTTGAACGCGTCATATATATCATATAAATTAGGTAATAAATCCACTTGTTGATCAATTCTAAGTTTAATGATAGCAAGCGCTATCTAACACTAATATTTGACGGACTTTTTTCTGATGACAAATTCGTATTCTGCTATTCCTCTCTTGATAAATAATAATCAGTACGGTTGGTCATTCTCATCACTTGATGTGTATTGATGAACATTGGGCCCATGATCTCTTACTTGGCAAGCGTGTGCCTGGTTTTTTGCGCTAAGCTTCTTTAGATGACCAAAGCTGTGACCTTAAAATATGGACGCTTACCGTGATATTGTAGAGATTTTACTGACCCTCCAATAACATAGCTAGCAATTTTAATTGCAAAGGTACGTTAGCTAAGCTAATTCTAAGCACGATTTGATAGAGAGCGCTTTATTTGCTACTTGAATTTGCATATTTTGATGTGGATGTTTTTTTTCAAAAGCTGTTTTCTAGATAACTTATTGGTACATCCTAGGACACCCGAGCTCAGGCTTGGAAAAAGGTTATTTTGGTTTTTAATGATTAATTTTGGCAATAAACCTTCACCTTAATCACAACGGTGTTCGCTTTGTACAAATGTTTGATTCAATTGGGATTTTATTTTTGCGTTAAATGAATCTTTGATATTTCATGTGATTATGCAATCATCATTTCTGTTGGCCATTTAGTGTCTATTTTCTATCATTAATAACCGGCTTTTACTGCCTCTGAGGGATTTTGTTTCCATCTATTGATTATTACTTTCATTAAAATTTGAATATATGCTTTCCTTAGGGAATTCAGTAGTATTCCCTTATAATTATTCTACAAGGTGATTGAGAAGTAGCTTTCTATTTCAAAGACCAAATAATTAGCTATAATAAAAAATCTGAGCTTTTGGCCTTAAGTTTTGCATCCAAGTTCTTGATTATCTGCATCGGGTTGAGTATGTAATAATCTATCATCATTTATGCACTTGAATAAATAGTTTTCAGCTCTTGAGGAATACGTGCTGCTACTTTTTCAGGAGATGCTTTGAATAGAATTGCAACTGAATCTGATATTAATGTTTAAGATGACATTCTGCTACACGGCATTTCAACGATCACTCTCTTATGTGACTGCATATTAGATTAGCTTACTTTCTTAAGGTAATGAAGATTAAATTAGCTATCTTGAATCAGCAGGTAGCCGACCTTTCGTTTGATGTTACCATTACTGTCTCGTATCCTTTTTGTGTAGTGACTAAACCTGTAAAATCTATTTATTGTGTAATTTCCACAAGATTCCTATTTGATAGTCTACTGGCGCATCCTCACATTCCAAGATAATCATCGTAACATTTTCTTTCAATGAAGACATGGGGAGTATTTATTGCCATTGAATGTATGAATTTGATGAATAATCGCCCTAATTCATGAATATCTTACTCTGACTAGCATTAATCAGGGGATCATTCTGCTTATTTTCTACCTATCTATGCTGGTGCACGAGGGATTGGACTCTTCTTATAACGCAGAATTGCTCACTTCTAGGGTTCAGAAATATTGGTCTGATATAACCTTCTCCTTTTCCCTCTCTAGAATTCTGTATTCTCCGGTCCTCGAGGTCTTCAATTGGGAGACGCCATAACTCGAGTAAACACCTGCCCTGTTACCACTCCTGCGGAATGGTATCACTGCCTACAAGAGGCAAGTGCTAAACCCACAGGCTACTGTGTCCCCAGCAGTTTCATCACCCAACACCTCTCACTCCAAGCAGCGCCGGTGGTCTCTGGTGGAGATCAACCGGGTGTTCGGCATCTCTCTGCTGTGGTTCCCCAGGCTCAGCAGCAGCCGGAGCTGAAGAATCAGAATACGGATTTGAAACAGCAACAGCAATTTGTTAACGGAAGTGGCGCGGACTGCTGTCCACCTCATCTCGCCCCTACACATATCTGCTTCACGCATATGGCCAGTGGAATCAATACCAAAGTAAGTGGACCTATATTTGTTGGCCAGACTCACGTCTGTTTGGTTAAATATATCCTGTTATGACAGGGAGATGTACTTCTACCGATATAGCGCCTACTAAACATAGAGTAAGGAAAGGCGCACATTCCTTTTCCGAAAAAGATTTCTCTTAAGCTTTTGTTGTCCTTTAAGTCCTGGATTGTAGTCGTTAATTTTGTTTAGAGCACAGTTTTAAAGGTTAGTCGGTGGAAATCCCATGAGATGGTCGTTGACTCATATTTATTTATCGTCGGCTTTTTAAATGAAATATAATATGCTCAATAACAGGAAAAAACTTGTGTACCCTGGTGGCTCGACGGTTAACGTGCTCGTTTGCGAGTTCAGAGGTCACGAGTCCGATGCACATCCAGTTATCACAATAGTCAACCGCATCAATTAGGTCTGGTTGCAGGATTTTGATTTATTACTATGGAAGCTCTATGATTTTACTCCTCTATCCAAGATAAGTGTTGAAAGAAATCCTAGATGAATTTAGGAGTCATCAGTTATTTAAGAAAACGTCTATCTCTAACTGCATACAATTTTATGGTTGGCTGGTGATATTTTTATCTTTTTATAACTGCTGACCAGTTAGTAGAACATTGGTTGGTCGAAATAAAGTATCTAGAACCTACGATGCCTTCCTATTGTGATATTCACATTACTCTGATGATATAATAGTCTAATTTTTATATAATACTTCTAGCGTACACTGATTTATGGGGACTTTTACTTTGTTTGGGTTCCTTTAAACTATACACAGAGATCTAGATGACATGGTTATACAGGAATCGTGTGTATTGTTCTCTGTCAACTCACACTCATTTGAGTTGAAAAACTGTTTTTTCATTATTCTGGATAACAAGTAGATAGAATCGGTTTGATAGATTTTTCTTTACTCCTATAGGATATCTTAATCTTCCTATTTAATGTATCGCATTTACCCTGATAGATCTCGAAAATACAGGAGAGTTCATTGTTAAGTACCCCCTGATACTAGGAGCAGGCAGTTCGTATATATTAATCTGACATTTGAGTTGTAAATTACCTTAACTCCTTTTTTCTGACATTTTTATTGACACATCCAAGGACAGTTTATCACAGTCTATATTCACTTTTTTCTACTGTCTAGTTAGACTAACAATTTTAATGTATCAATTGACTCCCCATCGTAGCCATTGGGTGGAGTTTTTTAAGCAAATCGTTTATTTATGATTCCTTGATATTAATTAGTCTTGTACATTATAAAAAGGGATATAAAAGCCTTGGAAGATGGGTAGATTGCACGTTATTACCTTATTTTTTTGCCTGGGAATCTTGTTATTTTAGTTTGTTTCTATTTCATGATGTGCATAATATCGGCTAAGTGGGTTTCTGTATTTCTTCTAATCACTTTTCCTCCATACTTGTATTAACTTCTTACGCATCGATAATATTACATCATATCAATTCAATTGTTTCTAATCTCTAACAAAAGTATAACAGCACCGTTATATATAATATTATTAATTAACCTGCGGTCCATTAATTTGGATATTTTAAAAACCTAAAAAGATAAATGGTTCATCCGCTTATTAGGAATCTTGGTGTTTTTTGTTTGCTTTAATCATGAGGTTCATGGTACAGTGCCGTTTATACTTCAAAACACTACTGTGTTTATTTCTGTTCTTTGGTATCCTTCAATTTATTTTTTCTCTCTCCCCTGACCTCGAATCAATCTTTTAACTTGTTCAATTCTACACGAGATATCTTTGTAACGAATAAATAGAACAGAAAACTTCTTGAGATATCCTCCTAGATTTTACAAATTGTGGCACCCCAAGGTAGGGAGGAGACTGATGCGATGATGTAGCTAAATTAATAAATTGGGCATATTGATTTTCACTCTCCCGCTCAGTAGTCAGTGTTTTTGTGAAAGCTTTCCGTATGATTCTCTTAAACCACGAGAATATAAAAAATGATAAGATTGGTGGATAGATAGGTCGCACTTTTATGACCTTTCTCTCGCTATTAGCTGTGCCGTTTTTTAATAAGGTTCATGATACTGCTATTTGTACTTCCTTCTATTGTTTGCATTTGCTTTGGTATTTTGATCCACTGTTGTGCTTTTGAATTTTGTACGTTCCTTTAGTTCATTGACACCCATGGGATAATCCTCTAACTTTTTAGATTCCTACCAGATTTCGAGGTATTTATAAAATGAATAAATGGCGAAAATCACAATGTAATAGGGTCTTACCAACGTAGGACAGAAAAAACTAGCAAAGTTGCTTCTTTTCTGAGACTTGTAAATTCAAATTCCCCAAGATAGGAGACAGAGATAGCGGTTGGATACTTGTATTGCGTAAATGTACTGAAAAGTTGAATGAATCGATTACCTCTCCCTTCTACTCTGTAACCAATGTAGGTGTTTTTTGTGCAGGTTGATTTTATGTGATTCTCTAAAACCACTTGGGGAGCGTGTGTAGCTAGCTCATTAATCACGACACTAAAAATCAAAAGATTGATTGACAGATAGATGATGCATCTATGATCCATTTTCTTTGATTAAGAATCTTACTGTTTTTGTTCGATCCGGTTTTTATGAGTTTCATGATGCAGTGCTATTTATGCTTCCTTAGGTATTTAATCCAAAACAAAGTGCTTTCTTTTCAGTTAGTATTTTGAGGTTATTTCGAATTGACTAGGCTGGATTCGAGCTCTTATCAGTTTAATTACCGATGTAACCAACGTATATGAAATTAAAATGAATATTTCCTCCTACTGGAAACTTTGTGAAATATCATTGTCATATTATTACACCATTGTATAAACAGTATGCCAATGTCTGAAAGGGTTCTGGTATTGGATGAATCCATATTGATACCAAAATTGGCATGTCTGTAGTACTGATCCCTTCATTTTTGGTGTTTTGATTAGATTTTGAGGAAGTATTTCTAGTGTCAGCCACACAGCACCTTAGAAATAGGGTTACAACCTAGCTAGCCGAACTGGGAGCTCAGTGTGGTCATTGGCTAGACCAATTTCATGGCTATCGCTCGACGTAGAGATTTGTTTTTATGATCAGGGTGGCTCCTCCTCTTCACTATTTACAATCTTTATACTTGTTGCTTATTCCCATCTTTCAAGACTTTTCGCCCTCTCATTTACACTTGTCTTGTCTATTTGATTTACGTTTTTAAAGTTCTATATAGACCATGCTATCAATATTAGGGTATTAAAGTATTTAAATAGGTTTGTAGAAATATCTAAATTCATTTCTTCCTCTAAGTAATAGAAACTATATATATATAGTTTATATATACTTTATCAAATTAGACTAAGGTATGGAGTTGTATTGATGCCTATTTACCAAGAATTGTGGTTAATGCCTGTAAATATGACTTCAGAAGAGTAAATGTTTTTTTCATTTACGATTTTTATATAAATGAAAAATGACTGTTAATTTTCTAGGCTTTCAGTTCCAGCCTTGAAGTTGATACAAGTCAGTTAATTAATGTAAACTTTATTCTCTCTGGTATAAATTTTGTTTTAATGCTTTGCAGAAATGATCATTTTATTGGTAAGCCAATCTGTATTATTTCACATCACCTCCTCTCATTTGTATTTCTTAATCATGTCTGGGGTTTCTAGTTTTTACATAATAAATGGCACAATTAAGTTTAGTTAAACTTGTTAAATTTTGATTAGTTAAGAGAAAGAGTGAACCAATATTTGCCATGGGTGGTCCCTTTAATTGATAAGTTCTTTCTTTTATCTTTTGTACGCTGTTTGAAATGGAGACTTTAGATTACGTTTGAGCTTTAGACTGTCAAGATGTTAAACGAGTTCCAGAAGAACGCGACACCGCACTAGTACCTATCTAATGGACGTATTCAGCCGGTCTATCGATGTATTGAGCTACACTGAGGCTGGCAGTTAAGCTGCTCTGATGGGCCTTTAGCCGTCTCAGGTTGTTAATTGGGAGCTTAACACTGCAGGAAGCGCTATTCATTGGCTCCAATCAATCCATTATTTATAATCCCGGTTTCATTTTCCAGCTATAACCTTGATTGAAGTGCTTTGCGGAAATGTTCCTTTTATTGGTATCAACGGGTCCTGTCCTATTATTTCCCATCGTCTCCAGTTATTCGTATCCTTTAATCTTGTCTTGTATTTCTTTATTTTTAAAAGAAAAATTGCACATGTGGACTTATTTTGCTCTTAATTCTACACAAGTCATTGAAAAAACGTACCCAATGTAGTTGTTATGTACGCACATTGTAAAGTGTGAATGTCTTTAAAGTTTTCCACATTTCCTTTTATCCTCCATCGTATTCATTTACTAAATAACTTTGTTACTCTGTGATTTCTGTGGATGGAACTACTCAGAGCAGAGCATATTTATGGTGTTTCTAGACAAAAGATATCAGATTTTTTGTCGAAGGAATTTGTGCTATTTGTGAAGGTGGATATAAACATTTGTAAGCTTCTTTCTAGCACTCTGTCACCTTATTGTTTATATCTTTGAAGAATTCAATGCCTCCTCTTAGTAAAACGACTTGGCTACACTTTGTCTGTTTGGCCTTGAATGCTGTCCAGGTTGTTTGATTGTCAGCGATATTCACTTTTATTATCTACTTCGTAATGATCTGGACCCCAATTCTCTTAAAGAAATAGTCCTTTAGATGTTGAACAAAGAGTTTATGCCATATTCTTAGAGCGAATGGTTTTGCTTATCTCTCTTTCCACGAAGTCAAATTGTCAACAGTAAAATCAACTTTTATACAAAGCAGAAATGTGTATTTTTAATGAGGTACCTTGCATAAGAAGTTGAATATACAGTGAACGTTAGGCATCTGAGGACATTTATATTTTTGTAATTTAAACTAATTCGATAATAATTAATGAAATGAAAGACACCTGTACTACTCTATAAAAGCGAGACACAGCAGTTTGAAGTTGCAAGATTTCTAAAAGTCGCCGCATCTTTCCTTTACAAAGTTAGAAAGGAGCTGCTGAATGAAACCAATGGAAATGAATTGGCCACCACGAGGAAGAGAAAAGAGCTTCGTCAGCGCTCTGCTGACTCACTCAGAACACCTGAGTTTGTGAGAGGAGTGCATAGCACGGCATGATGCACGAAAATCATGGAAGGTCAATGCGCAACATCTTGCTAAAGATCTTCAAGTGTCTAAAGATACAACAATATATAAGCAATGTTGTCCATCAAGACCTCGGATACAAATCACACGTTCCTAGATGAGGCCAGTTTATGTCGATGAAACCTCAAGAGAATCGCTTAATGAGTGCAAAATGACTTCTAAACAAATTGAAGTACCCAGAAGAACCGGAGTGTCTTTACCTTTCTCCCACGAAAACACTTCCACCAGGATCAGAAGTCGATTGAAAAGTGTTGGTTGGGGATGTACGGGCGGACCCCACTGAAGTTCCAACTATTATGCGTACGAAGTTTCCACCAACAGTAAGGTTTTTCGATGTTGTGAGCAGTAATGAGGAAGGGACACATCACGACTCCTCCATTTTTTCTACAGGGCCTCAGAGTTAATGCAGATACAGATACAGAAGTCTATGTGGAGACACTTAAAACCGTTGTTGTCAAGCCGCCCTGGATAGACAGCGTAGCCAATGGAGGAAAACCCCATATCTTCCAACATGATTCGGCTCTATCCATAAAACTCTGAGTATCCAGAATTGGATGGTCGAGAATTTTCATCATCATGTCACACCAAACTTCTTACTATTGCCTCCTAACTCACCAGACCTTAATCCTTTCGATTATTACGTATGGAACGGGTGTGGGGCGAGGCGAAGCGTGGTTGAAAAGGATGTTAATAAGCATGTCCATAACAACACCTGATGAAAGCTTGCAGTCAGTTGCTTTCGGTGTGGAATTGGGTGGATGATAGAAGCCGAGGAAGGATATATGGAATAAAATCTAGATTAATAGGTATTATGTTTATTTGTTTTGTTACAAGAAATTGTAAGTTTCAACCACTGAAAGTCTTATTTTCTGTTTTTCTAGGAGTGCGTAAGGTGCTCTTAGATGCCTTACGCACCCTGTAGTTCTTTAGACCTGCGTTATGCTTTTAATTTCGGAAGTCCAAAATAAAGACGAAAGCAGGAATTTGATAGGAACTATAAATCAGGTTGCCATCTTGTAGCTAAAAGAAATTTGTAAACCGGTTCTTGATCTTTTTTGTTTTTGGTTTTTTTGTGAAAAATATTGGTTTATGCATCATTTGTTTGTATCTATTTCTCATAAAAAGTTAGTTATTAACGTGTCCGACATTAAAACAGTACGAATCCATTCATCCTGACTAATGCGTTTGTTCTTGCAGCAGGTAGAATTCATAAGAAAAGCCTTATTTCTATCGTTATATAGTACTTGAGTTCGATTCTTTTCAGAAACTATCTAGTGATAAATGCATATTATACAAACTACGACGATTATTTGACAAAAAACTTTTATTTTGAGTGGCTGGTTTTGGTTAACTGCCAATTGGTTGGATTATTTTTGTCTGCACTCCCTTTTTATTACAACTTATTTCGACATGAGGCTAATTATAAGGTTGGACAGTTTGCTGTTAGCTTAAATTGGGTCATTAGGAAAAATATGAATATGGGGAAATCTAATAGCAGTGATGTTGAATAAAAATGAATAATTTTAATTCAAGAAAAATTGTTCATAAAATTTGGCAAATTTTCTGAGCAAAGCCTACCATTAAGGTAGTTACGTGATATTATTGAGTTCTGGCTTTTGTAGGCTATTTAGGTAAAAACAAGTAATAATGCGTGTAGCTGAATATAGAAAACAAAAAAGTGTAAATAGATCAGTATTGTATTGATTGCGATTAGAACAGACCAAAAGAAGTGTGTATGTATTCAAGTGTTCTAACTACTTGTCGCTATAACGTAATAAACTAGACGTTCCGGTAGTAATCTCGCAGAATCTAAACCAATCTAGTAAACTCAGTAATATAACAACTTAATACGGAAGCCAATAACCCACGGCAGAACACAAGGAACGTTATGGTAAACACGCGTGTACTAACGAAACTCAACTCAATCGTTATTGGTTTAAACAAATAGGGATAATTACGAAGTGCCTTATCCGTGGGGAATTAAGAAAAAATATCATTTTTATGAAGAAATATTGGGAGGGGGG
>CAADRB010000017.1:161831-189692 GCA_900708905.1 Hymenolepis diminuta
CATTTCTTCCAGTACTTACATTATAATTTTACTATATCGGCAGTTGTGAAGCAAATAGATAGTAATTAAGTAATCGATAAGCATTAAGAAGAATGCAGCGAGTAAGTTAATTAGGTTAATTTAATGAATTAACGTCATTGTAGAAGTTGAAGTTCATGGATTCTCTTACAAGGCATTGCTCATTGCTTGTTTTTTGCTTAAACTTAGGTTTTCACGCACAATTAACATCACATTTGGAGGAATTGCTGCGTAATTTTAATATTCTCTATGTTAGAAAAAGGACTTCTTCTTTTGCCCGACTGTAGCGAATTTTAGATGGGTCATGTTTGTCAAAAATATCCCTATTTTAAAATGAACGTTTGATATTTCTCAGCTTTCTTTAGTATGATTTTGATCATGTAAAAGACTAATTTTTTAACAAAATCCTCCAGTTCCCAAGTATCATTCTGTCGTCATTTTTATCGTCGGGCGTAATTTTTTTCTAATTAAATCAATGTGGCTTATTACTGTTTACATCGATTATCATCTGAATTAATTCAAAATTTTACTCAAATTACAAACGAGTATATAGTCATCCTTGTCATTATTGGAAAGAGACGTAGTAAATATTCTATCTCGCATAGAATACCTGCTTGAATCTTATACAAATTATTGACGCGGTTTGCTAGGTCGCAGCATAATGAATTACGTTCTTTATAATAGGACAAAAAGATACCATAACATATAGATGCTTTCCTCTGCAATTTCCTCCTATTCAAGTTAACAAACCACTTAGATGGCACCCCTCTCTGACCTTTACTGCACTATAATTTTCTACTCGTTTTTTTTTCTTTTCTACTCTTACCTACCCCTCATCAACCTCTCTGTCGCAAAACATCAATATTTTGATTTCATTGTTGAGTTTCATCAATCGTCACGATAAGGGCGTGTGTACAAATATACCATACCCTATGCCAACTTTTAATGGGTTTCATTTTTCAGTTCTATTTAGTAGCAATATGGAGTCCTATTTGACATATGCAGATGAATGGTTACAATGGAGTCCCTAACCCTATTTTGGGGATTTATAAAATTTGAAAACTCCCAACATCTACTGTAATGGTTCCATCCAGTGTACCATTTTTTTCTCTCTTTAGTTTGATGGATTTAACCATGTATCTCGCTTCACTTATTTACTCTTAATAGAATTAGCAAAGTATAACCTAGATGCAATTTGTGAGAAATAGACAAGTCTGGCTAAATTATTACTCTTCTAACTTCTGCAATCTGTGAACAAGGTAGGATGGAGACGGAGGGTACTGTTTGTATACTTACATTCAAGGAGAGAATTTGTAACTGGTTGCGAGAAGGATGTACCAGTTGAACAGTAATTCATAGACAATAGGGTGAGGTTTAACAACTGGGGCGGTTGATTAGCAACCTAAAGGAATGGTTATCAGTGGCCATGTAGCAAAAATCTAAAAAAAAACACGTAAGTGCTATTAATTCAGAATGTGTTTCATATTTGTTTACTTTGATGCAAGAAACCCATTTGGAAATGGCCTTTAAATCGGAAATCGGTTTGCGTATTTAAAATCGGAAAGGTCAACACAGTTGTTATATTTTAACATAGTATGAATGTTGGAGATGGTTTCTAAAATGAAATTTTATTATAATAAAATTTTCTTGTTTATTATCAGCATTGGTTTAACTCACGTCAATACCTCCAATCGGAAGAATTAGTAAAAAGATGAGCTTTACTTAACACCAAAATTGCAGATAAGCTCCTTGTTTAGCTTAAGGCTTTTTTAACACTAGATTGCACTTGATGTGAATTTTTTAAGAATGTCTTCATATTTCAGTTTTTTTCTTCTGGTGAGTTTTAAATCCGTGAATGATGTCTTTATTTTTTATCAGGTTTATTTTAATTGAATTTAAAATTTTTGAGAAATCTCACTCAATGTCAAATCTTTTAAGTACAATATCTTCCTTTAAGTATTTTGAATGACAAAATCCCTTGCCTTTTATCGGTCAAGTGTATTTTCTTTCTCGTGCTAACTTGCAATATTTGATAGTACATTTCTTCTAGACTTGCTTGATCTGGTACCCTCCGTATTTCTATACATTTTCCACATGTATTATTGATCATTCCAAAGCCTATAAAATACAATTTGAACGAAAAGTTACTTTATTGTCTCCCAGAATACCTAGTCTACTAGACAAGGCGATGTAAAGATTAGTGGTATAGTCATTTAATAACATTATATATTCTATTGATGGCTTTGTTTTCACATGGTATGGGCGATTTATGAGTTTATCCCTAGGTTCCTGAATAAATTCGTCCCCTCGACGTTTAGAGCTTATTGTCCAGTTAATTTAGCTGAATGGTTGTTGATGCTATCTCGACACGTACCTTTTTCCAGGTTTATAAGTTTTACCGGGATTTCTACTTCGTCTAACAGTCTGGCATTAATTGCAATTCAGACAGCATGCGAAGTTTGGTATGACGAAATCAACGTCATTCATTTCGGAAGGCATCTGTCATATTTTCTACCTTGTCACTTCAATGCAAAACTAGGCTTGCGATGGAAATGAGAATACATGTTAAATCACTACTTTTCCTAGCTGCTGCAAATTTCTTTACAACAAGATAAGAAATGAAACAGATATTTTTACGAATACAAGTGTATGTTCTTATAGCTAATAAATTTGAAAGAATCTATATCTGTTGGTGCCATCTGTTCGTTTAATCAGAGGAAGGGCAAGGATCATAACTCGGCATCCTACCTTTAGAAAAGACAAGAGTAATATGAGATAGAACATTTTATGCCCAATGTTATTCATCAAGGTTGATGATTGTGTTGATAGTGTATATACAATTTAATTAATCACTCTGGGTGATTAATTAAACTTTTTTTTAGGAAAATAGAACTAATATGTGTGCATTGCTCATGGATGGTTTTCTGTCCTTTGTGAGATTAAATATTACAGGATTTTCAGCTTTTTAGCCATCTTTCTGAATAAACTCTTACTGAACTTTTTTTGAAAAATGAACACGACCTCTTCGGTGGGGCATTTGTGGAGAAATTGGCCCCAATATATTGATCCATCTGAATAGCAGATAAATAATGTAAAATTAATCAAACCAGGAAGATATTCGCCCAATATCTGGAGGAATTGTGAATCAAGATGGCGAGATTCTGTAGTGAATTAATATGTTTATAATAGTATTGGGATCACAAACTTAATCACACTGTCCTAGATTACTGACACATGCTAGGCAAGTTTTTGAACAGTTGGTTGGTTGGTCAAACGAAACAAATATTTAATACTGGCATTTCGGATGAATCGTCCTTCTGACTCTTCTGCCTCTGTTTGGGTTCCAATTTTACGCTAACTCTACTTCTCTTTATTATACATTTATGTATTATCTATAAGGTGGTTGAGAAGTCACTCTCTCATTTCTAAATCAAATAATTTAATCGATAATTAGTGTCTTTCATAAAATGGGACATAGCCAAAACACACAACATGTGATTTTATTTGAAATTCGAATTGCACTCGAGCATTCGCTTGTTATTTCTTAAACCACTTGGGACTTTAGGTTTTATTACCTGAGTTTCGTATAGTAGGCCTTGATTGTCTATTTATTGATTTGAGCTTGTAATTCTGTAATAATCCATCAAAATCTTGGTACTTTTTCCGAATCTCGCAGTGTGCAAGTTATTTGTCACCTTCCTGAAAATATCAATCACCGTACCTTTCAATTATAAACGACTACAATACTTGAAATTTTCACTTCATAATGATTATACTTGCATTTCCTTTATAATTTCCCATCTATATCTAAGAGTTTGGTCAAGTTAGTTGTAAAAGGAATCGTTTTCCCCTTTTCTGTTTTCCAATTTGTTTGTCCTTAATCTTGCATTTTACGAACCCGACACAGCAAAAGAAAGTATACATTCAGAATTGATCACTGTAAGAGATTTGCTGGTAGTTGAAGAATCTTTAGCTCAGGTCAGTGAGTCACAGTATTATTATAAAAGAGATGAGATAGTTTTCACCGAAACTTCTGCTAATGATACAATTAAAAGTTTTACATATGGATGGATGGATATTAGTCACTAATGGGATCAAGTAATATTGGACTTTAATTTATCCGGTTTTATGAAAATGGAAGCTACTTGTAATTCCCTAATGAACATGAAAAATTCGCCACACTTTCAAAAAGCTTGATCTCCCGTCGTTCATTATGTATATACGTAGTAGATGTTTCAATTTCCACTCAGTTAATTTGGGATTGTTGATTGGTTAACGTTATTAATACCTCTTCATCTATTGAAAGACACCCTAAGTTTATTAGCACAAAACTACCAATCAATAAGAATGAGGGAGTAATTATATTTAAGTGTGTTTCTACACGCGCCGTCACAGCATTGAGACTCGCAACTCCTTATTGTCTCGAATTAGTAATTGTTGATTAGCCTCTGGTCATACCGAAAAGTCCTTAATTTTTGCAGGTGCCGTCGGGAAATCTTTTTCTGTCTCTCCTAACAGTAACCATATGTAATTATATATATAAATATAAACGGCGTACTTATGTTTGTTTTATTCCCTCTCCACTCTCTTCCTCGTTCTAGAAGTCCCTTCTACTTTCCTGATCAAGTTAGACTTTGGAATATCTCCTTACAATACTAATGATCCCCCTAAAGGCTATCAGGACACAATAGC
Source organism: Hymenolepis diminuta (assembly GCA_900708905.1). NCBI lineage: Eukaryota > Metazoa > Platyhelminthes > Cestoda > Cyclophyllidea > Hymenolepididae > Hymenolepis > Hymenolepis diminuta. The sequence continues at coordinate 166,542 of CAADRB010000017.1, forward strand.
TGCTATAACGTAACAAACTAGAAGTCCTGGTAGTAATCTCGCAGACTAACCAGTCTAGAAAACTCGGTAATATATCAACTTAACACAGACGCCAATAACCCACGGCAGAACACAAGGAACGTTATTGGCAAACACAAGTGTACTAACGAAATTTAACTCAAGAAGGAATAGAAGGAATATTGTGAGCGAGGGAAAATAATAACTACTTCTAGCGATAACCTCTTCAAATCAGACGATTAAGAGTTGTATAATGATCAAGGGTAAGGAATAAGGGAAAATTTGGGAGAACAAGAGGTAAGTGCCAATACTGTGTGAGCAGAAACGAGATAATGATGAAGAGACCAAATTACGGTAAATTTGATTATTTTGCATTCTTTATTCGTCTCAGGAACAACCAATTGAAGACATCTGGCTATTAGTACTGCGTAGTTGCATGAGTCATCATGTGTGCTCGGTTGAATGATACAGCTCAATTCGATAGGAAAATCGCGTATTCCATCGTCACTCTATTTATCAACATTAGCCAATAGAATTTTTCATTCTGTTCACTATAAACGAGTATTACATCCGCGACTACTGACTGCGCTCAATTTGTTTTTCGGGTTTTATATATAGTATCTACTTAACTCTGTTGCATATTTTATGTATGAAGAAATTGCTAACTTCATAGGACAGAATTATGGTTTTCAGTCAAGGGGTTTTCTAATATTGCTTGTCCCCTCTAAGTGAACATAAAGATTTGACTTATGCTTAGTTTGCCTCTGTTCTAGAAGCCCCGATCCACTTGCCTTCCGGCCCGAGCAGTGACTGAGAAGGAGGCGTGTGTAGTTCCATCGGACTGCGGCCGTGTGGCCGACGGTCGCGCGGTGTGTCTGTTGCCAGCACCCCCAGACAACACCACACGCCTTGTTCGTATCGTCCACAATCGAGCTCGCTCCCCTGCCGTCCTCTTCCTAGGGCCCGTGGACGAACTCATGTCAGCTGTCCAGATTTCCGACTATGTGCCAAGGTGGCCACAAATCACCCCCTGTCGCCTTCCCTACATTATTACCACTTTCTGCAGGTGAGTTACTTATATTTTCTCAGACTTTGGAATTATATCATATTGAGTTTGCAGTTGGATTGCCTTAATTTTGCCTATAAATTGTCCGAACAATTAATTTAATATCTTTCGGCGTAGTACTTAACTGGAGGTCGGACATCACAGGTTCGATGTCCAGTTCAGTCACTTGGATGGTTGTCCATGATATTAGCAGCACGTTAAGATCATCCACGATTTTAATATAACAACTAGTAAAATTCATTCAAGGTAAATTTTAGATTCTATTTTCACGGTTTTTACTTAAACCACGATCACTAAAACGTTCCTTGATGGATTAACATTCCTCATTTTAGTAGTCGCTAATATCAAATCAATATAATTTATATTTACGAGCCTCTTCTCTTGGTCTTCATTGGTTAATTCAATGATACAGTTGCATGTATTCCCTTCCTGCAGTGTTTGGAACAAAAAGACGTATATTTCTATTTTAAACATTTGCTAGTCAGATTTAAGAAACTAATGTTTTCTCAAAACTTGTATTTTACAAGACACTTTGGTTTCAGAAAATGAGTGTTAAGCTGGGAGCCTATTTGTTGTAAAAATGACGGTTATGAAACTATTGTAATAATGGAGAATTTATTTATAATTGATATGAATCAGTCCCGTAGGTAACTGGGATTCTATCCAAATTTATTGAGTAAAAGTGTATGAGTACAATATTGAGCGCTGTTATCCATGTCCCCGGGCGTTGATGTGCTGCTGAAGAGTACTTTGAGTAGAGACTCGGATTCCCTTCATTCCTGATGTTGACGACTGTTGATGAGCTGTCTCTTTGCTACAACTCAAAATCTGCTTCCATGGGTCATTAACTTGAAAAAAAATATTATGCAATTTACTCCACTAGACATAAATTATGAGACTATCTTGTTTTTTTTCTTTAGATATCTATTTTCCCTCTCTGGAGCATTAGTTCTCTTCAATGTTGTACCTTGTTACGCTCTTGACGGGCAAGGAATCTTCAAATCTCTCCTGGAATTGGCCCTTCCCTCATGCGTATGCTCCCGTCAGATACGCCGTCTCATATTCTCTACAACCCTCTGGCTTGGCACTAGTCTCGTCTTCCTCAACATCGCCCTTGCCCTCTGCTACCTCGTATTTTAAATGTGGTTGCCCTTTCTCCCGTACTTCCGTCTCGCCGCCCACCGATATTTCCCACCACCCACATTCTTTGTAATGTCAACTTCACACATTTCTTTATACACTTCTTTATCCTATTTGGTCTCTGTCCTTTTTTACTTATCATAACAAATGTATATTTGTATGGAGAGTTATAACCTCGACTAAATATTAATCTTGGTGACAGTTTGTGCAGGATAAATCTTGAATTCTCTATCTTGCAAATGGTGTTATAATATTTTAGTGGGTAAAGCTAGTTATTGTCGCCTCTAAGTGATCATGTTATTAATTTAATTGCTATTAATATTGTTTATTGATGAATCTCGATCATCCGGTGAGAAAATCAATCTTCAAATGCTTAAATTAATAATTATAAAATACTAATAAATAAAGGACAATAACATTTAGATTACAAAAAATTTGTTTATTGTTTTGTGGTCATGAGGGAATCTGCAGCGAAGTACGAATTAGTGCCGCATAGCAGTTCATGCTTAGGTCGAACGAAATTAGGCTTAAATATGGTGCCTATGAGGCATGTGGGATTTCGCTCTATCGTATTCAACGACTAGAAGGCCTTATCAGTAGTTTTTATATAACAAATGGTTATATCTGTAGATTTATTAAAATTGGATGGATATAATGTTTTAGTAGAAGAAATTCCACTTGTCAGAGATGTATTAGAAATCTGGATGATGGACGAGAAAATGTACACCTGTAACATAAAGGATCTAAATTTCGGTAACATTGTTTATAATAAATAATGCAAGGCGGTGACGGATATTTAGATATAAAGGCTAAGGAAATCCATCAGAAAATTAGAGATTCTTTCCAGGATTGTACTGAAAATTAATCAAAGTGTAATTTATTTCGACAAAACGATATTTATTTTCAATGAAATACGTTTCTTAAGGCAGGTCTGTATTTTTTTATTTTTACTGAGTCTAACTGATTGCCAAATTGATCAGTTAATATTTGCATAATAATTACGATTTGGGCAAAGGATGTATAATTTTGAATAGTGCAGCTGCAAATGGGGCGAAAAGTAAAACACGAAGATTTCTTTCCTGAATTCAGGTAATCCCGAGTTACAATTTGGACCTCTCTGTCATTACCAAATTCAAGATACCCGAGAAATTAGTTTCTGCCAATGATTAGCTCTCGCGACAGTTCAGTAATTTTCACAAACGGAGATTCGAATTCATTTGTAATTTCGTTGTCGAAACTGCCTGATGTCAGAAGGAGTTGGACATCTGAAATGGAACAAGTCGGTCGGGTTAATCTCATTTACATTCTACATTCCTCTATCCCTAGATCTATGAAACCGGCTAAAACATTCTATTTTCACAGAGCTCAATAAGTTGTGTTCCAAGCATATAAACGGCACTTAATATATGACATTATTCTTTTTGTTAATGAGTAAACATCATCAGTATATAATGTCATAGCACATTTGCATTTTCACCAATCTTTTACATATTAAAAATTAGTTTGCTAAGCTAATCTTACTCCCTTTTAATGCGGTCATTTGCATTGTATTTACAAGCTCAATTTAAGTACCCATAAAATTATAATGTAATAATTTGAGCATGATGAATAATCTGGCCTGATAATAAGAATGAAGCATGAGAAATATTAAAATTGTAGAACATGCACTTTTTATTTTCCCATGATTTTAAAGGATATTTTAGAAAAAAATTGAAATTGCAAAGCCAGAATATCATAGAAATTTTCAAAAGTTGTATTTTAGAGAAATTTTAGAAAAGGCAAATTCTTTTTAAACATATATCATCAAAATGGATACATTTCGAGCTTCTATATCTTCCGACTTAGAAATGTGCACAAAAACAACCTAAGAAATTAAACATTAGTACAATTTTAAATGTGCTAATTATTTTAATTATTATTACGAGTTACACAATTCTAACATTATTTGATTTTGAAGTATTATGTTGAGGCGCGTGATTGCCTATTCAGATTGTTTAATGGTACTAATTCAACATCTTTTAAATCCGGTAGTAACTTTGTAATTCTTTTGGAGTGATGTTTGTTGGGTTTGCACTGTTTGGTAAGTGATACGTCGAATAATTCTATTATGGTTTGTATAGTCTTTACTTCATTTGCTTTCGCAAATGTGACTTCTTTTGATGAGTCGAAACATAAGACAACCACAACGACGACTACCACCGAAATACCGACGACCACTACTATTACTCCTGAAACTACGACGACTACTACTACAACTCCCGAAACTACCACGAGTACTACTACAACTCCCGAAACTACCACGAGTACTACTACGACAGAAGTGACGCCCACTACAACGCCTCCAGATGGAATACCGAAGTTTGTATTGATAGAGAATGGCACAGCCTGTCTCATTCTTAAAGCCAATCTTCAGTTATACATCACGTATTTCTCTGTAAGCCTTAAATCACTGTTTCATTTGTATGGTTTATTCGTTTAATAATGAATCCGGCATTTGCTTTTAAAGAATGAATCCACTTTGACCAAACTTTTGACTGTTGACGATTTCGCCAATGTTAGCGGGTCTTGTAGATCTGAAGAGGAAAGTATTATTCTTCAGTGGATTGCAGGCCAATCTGCCATTCCATTTAATTTAACCATGAAAGCTGTACAATTGCCAAAATCTCCCTCCAAGCTTGGAGGTTCTATTGTCCGTAATATCAACTTCGAGTACTTCCTTTCCTCTGATGTCTTCCCTTCTACCAACAGGACTGGTAATTTTTATCTCTTTCGCGTGTATTTTCGTACCATATTGTGATTAAGTATTTTCTATTTGTCATAATAGGTTATATGAATGCTAGCGTTGAGGGTTCATTTTTTGAAACTCCCACCGCTATGGGCTTTACTTGCACTGCTCAGCAGAATATTACAATGGGTCCTGTCGTCCTTGGCGTTTGTCATCTTCATTTGGAATCTTTCCGAAACTCTTCTTCAACCGATTTTAATGAGAAAGGTTGGTATTTTTGGCAATCTCATTTCAATGATTGTGATTAGATCTTACTCTTGATCTTTGTATTTCAGCTTTTGATTGTGTCGACATTCCTTCATCGAATCAGGTTGTACCGATCGTTGTCGGTGTAACCGCTGCCATCTTGATCTTGCTTGCCATCACAGCCTTCTTTATTGGAAACCGTAGACGGGCTCAAGGCTACCAGACACTTTAAATTTCGTGGAATTACGGCGAACAAGCGAGCGAAAACGGACAATCATAAAAGGCTGATTCTCATCTCACTTATTGTGCCAATTTCGTGACACTTTAATATTGGCTCACTTGTCATCCCTAAATTATTATTATTTCCGAAAAATTTGTACCCCATTTCTCCAAGCGCATTAATATCGTATTGTTGAACTACCATCACATTGCTTTGTAACATTGTAAAATTTGAAATATTTCGATCTTGCTTTTTTCTTTGCGCCTGTTTGAAGTTGAGTTGTTACACGGTCTTGGCGCACAGTTTTGACCTTTAGTCGATTATGCCCTTTTTTCAGAGAAATTTAGTGTTCTGGTTTTGCGAGTTCCTACTTCAGCTGGCTTAGGTATCACGAGTATTTATCCTGTGGGCCTTTCAAATCTCTGCGAACCTCACTGCAACAAAATGAGAAGACGAGTTATGAAGAAATAGTTACGTTAGGAGAAAGTTAAAAGATTCCGTCAACCTCATAATTAGTAAACCGAAGATGTGGCAGCATAAAATTCAAAATTGGGAGACAGTGGAGATCGATTAATAGGCAGAGTGGAGACGGACTTGATAATTATACAGAAAACTGAATCGATAAGTAGCTTAACATCTGGAATTGCGTGTATTGTTTGTAAGGACTTGAAAGAGTCTATTTAAAGCTCTTGTGTAGGACTTGAGGATCCAGACGTTTTACCATCTTTTGTTTGTTTTACTAAACCACTCTTGAATCCCAATGCAAATTCACCCAACTCAATTTATGAAGTTTAGCACAGTGATACCTTGTTTTATGAATTTCAAGCAAGTTATGAGTATATATCTTCCGAAAACCAAGATTAATTTTAGCATAGCTTCGAAATTTCTACCTGTCGAATCGCGCAAGTTTTTCAGATTATAGTAGAGCTCTAATATCACTGTGTAAAAAATCATACGGGTCTAATAAGGCTGCAAGTTTTTTTCACTTTTTCTTCACTTATGACTAGCTTACCCTGTTACTCCGTCATAATTGTTCACGATACATTTCTAATCGTATTTTATGTATACTCTTAATTTAGAACACGAAAATCTGTCATTGTCCGCTGCCTATGAAAAAAAAAAACAGAAAAAAATTCATCCTTAAACCAAGATTTCCCTCTAAATCACAGTCATTTGATCTTTCGCTATTTAACCATTCATTTCTTTGTTTAGCCGTCATTAAGCTTACCAATGCATACGTGTGCATCTCCAATGCGTTCCCTTCCTTTTGATTGGCCAAAACAAGCATTTTGCCATTTTCGACAGCCCATGCATTTTTTCATAACACAGTTTGACGATTCTTGGTGGACACCTTGCTCGAAATCTCTTATCTATTTTCCCCTATATTAATAGGTTGTAGAAACTTCACGTTAAAATGGAGGATAGAATGCTAGTCCCCAACCTGGTTAAATTTTATATCACTCTCTATGCAAAAGATTTCCCTTTTAGGGTTATCTTCAAATATGTTTGTGTGAAAGTTAGAGTACGACTAATGGCTAACAAACGACAAATAACCTTCCACAATCAGAATTCCAAGAATTGCGCGTAGATCAAATTCTATTGTATAACAGCAGCCAAAATTCGAAAGAGAGAGAGAGAGAGACGTAGGTCAGGAGAGAAAGGGAAGAAAGAGGGGAAGGTGTGAGGAGAAAGCGCTTGTACTACAGGTCGTAAAATCGACGTGTTTGGTAAGGGCAAAAGGAATTGAATCAGAACGAGGCAGAGGCCAGTGAAAATCGGTAATCGACAACCTACCGCTGGGCTTTGAAGAGAAATATTGTAACGGCAATCGGTTTACACAAGAATTCGAGCATAACAATACTTTCATATAAAAATAATTTAAAGCATCGTGTTGTTCGAAAAATCATTTTGAGGAACATTTAGGGCTTGAATCTACAAGCTTGTCTTATCAGCCCCGATAAATACATGCAATCGCTTTTTTCAAAAGATCTTTTGAAGATACTTGTACTGAATCTGATGTCAATGTTGAAGATGGCATTTCAACCAGTCTTGTCTTTAAGAAGATTTAAAATAACCGCAAAATAGACACTGAAAGTCCTTATTGATAGTTGGTTATTATTAGTGCTCATGATATATCCTTACTTTCATGGACAATATCAGCTACTATATCAAATGTCTTCCGGTATTGCTATTTAGGCATTAATTCGATTCTTATTTCTCTAATAATGATATTTCTTTTCTAAAAATGCCCATATTTTCGTCTCTGATTAAAGGCATTTTCACAATCAAATACTTCCCACCACATATTTGGCGCTTTAGCTTAAATCAAGTAAGGGGAAAGCCCTCCTAAGTCAAAAAAATATCTGTGCAAATTCGTGATTTCCTGTCCTTCTTTTTTTCTAAATCAAGATATGGTCATCTAGGGAAATACATTCGTTCACTTTTAAGACGACCTGATGAATAGTATTGACTTGGTAAAGTCATGCTTTCTTCACTAGGGTGGCCGGGTTGACAAAATGAAATAGAGTCAAACGAAGATAATAACTTGCATAAGAGTTTGTGTAGATCATTAACACTAACGTTGGTTTTTTTTACTTATTTCCCAAAGCAAATCAGTTGAAGCCTTTAATGATAGAGAGATGTTTAAACACGTAGGAAGAGGGTTTAATTTTAAGAGGGAGTCGGGATAGCAGGACTGAGAATCTGGGAATCAGGGGAACTCTACTTCGTCTACGCTCTAGGATCATTAGATCAACTAATTTTATCATTTTAAAGTTCATTCGGTCATGTCAGGTCTTTTCTTCATCTTCTTCTCTATGTGAAAAATCCGGGAAACGGGATTTTGTGTGGTTTGGAAGTCATTTTTCCAGTCATCTACTGGACAAAAGGGTCTTCCGGTTACAAATTATCATTATCGATTAACATTCCTAGATATAGGACCATGTAAATTAGGTCACTCGGACTCCTCTTCCCCTAAACCGAAGGCGGTGAGAGAAGCCGGATGCCGTAGTCAGTTTATTTCCTTTCTTACCTAGTTATTTGACGGTTTTCTCCGCTTGGTGCTAGTTGTTTTGCCTTTTATTATAATGCTTATTTTATTATAAGTATGCTGTTCAGAATGCTATTTAACCAATGCGCACCTAAAGTGAAGTCGGTTCCACGAAGTGGAGAAGGGTTTCAGCTCACACAGAGAAACACACGTTGGTTAATGACTCATTACACAAACCAATTCTCTGTACTCGTTATTAGACGGTATTTGATCGTGTCGGTGATATCGCAAATTAACTGAGTTAAATGTTAATTTTACCAACTGCAAATCAAACCTTATGCTACTGGTTATTGAGCTACAAAGATTAAACTGGTACCATTGTTCACTCTTTTAAGACGTCGCAGTTCCTTCGCTACCGACGGAACGAAAAGTGACATATGACGAATATATTTCTGAAAATGCCAATGAATTCTAACCTTAGTTCAAGAAAATTATTATCCATCAATAATCTTGGCAAACATGATTTTCAGCCAATCACTTTCAAAACACATTTAAATCTTTTCAAATATCTCAGGTTAAGATGGGAAACAATTTTATTATTTCAAAGTATCCCAACACCAGAATGCAGAAAATAAAGAGGTTTACTCGCTAACTGCCTAACCAATAACAATATTTGAATAACACAGTACCACCGGACTGAATTAAAAGCAAAGAAATGGGAGAACATCGGGAATGTATTAAATAACGAAGCCTGTGTGTGCGTGGGTGTAGGTGGGGCCCTCCAAGGCCACATTTCACGCAGATTTTATATGCAAACAGGAATGTGAACTGATGGGAAATCACAACCATGAGAATAAGGACGGCACAGGAGTGTGAAGGATAAGTGCGATAGAATAATAAAGGACTTCTGACCGCATTCAAAGAAAAGCAAGGGATTACAGACGGTCACATGAATGATAAACCAACTTATTTAAGTATTGAAATCACTACAAAATCTTCAAGAAAAAAGATAAGAGTTTAAATTTATTACGTATCTCTGTCTAAGTGCTACATTTTGAACAGATTGATGAAGAGTTAAGCTGCTCCCACATCAGCCATAAAGCTACATTAGATCATGCGTTATGGACACTCGCCACAGGGTTGAACAATAACAAAAATAAAGTTTACAGTGATTGTTTTATCACTTGGGGAAATTTTAAAATGTTGAACTTGTCACTTTATCATAATACTACAAATACTACAAGTACTACTACAAGTAAAAATGAGGGAGAAGAGCTGCAGCTCAAAAGACGATCTTTTTAATAAGAAGATAAAATTTCTTGTATCGAATATGTGAAATGATTGGCTGCCTGGTTAGCCAATCATTGCTTCAGTGGTGGCCTTGTATATCAGGGCGTAAGCATAAACATCAAATAGTCAATAGTCGAGTTCAAGAAGTATGAAGCTTATGGTTTTTGCATGAGTGTATTAGAAATATGCGATTGGGGTTCCTAAGTTAAAATAATCTAAAACTGTCTCTGATTATAAACAGTGGGAGATATTTTATCGATATCAAAAAGAGGATGAGAGGAAGATGATGTCATATTTTATGGGGACCTACTACTATTAAACAGTGCAATTGTTATCGAAAAAACGCAATTGGCTAAACTGTTATCAATTGAAATATGTGAAAGTCGAGATTTTATTGTATGAACTGTTAATATCGAACTGATCAGTTGGATAAGAAGCCGATTGTTATGGTTAAACGACATGAATTAGGGGCTTTTATCTTCTTGCACTCATCTGTTACGTGTATTATTTACAGAAAAAAAACATTATTTAACAACTTGAAATTAATAATTTGTATGAGAGATTTAGAGAAGTCCCAGTCTCCAACGTCATGACTGTCGGAATACTCTATTTCTCATTAGAGAGAAAATAAGTCATTTTTGTTTATTTCAACAGCTGAACCACGCCAAACTTAATTCTGTCTTGTTTTACAAAACATAAGCTCCGCTAGTTTCGTTTTTTTTAAATAGAATCTCTCTATTTCGTGATTATCCTTTATTATCGGTAAAAGCATCTGGACAATAAGAATGACACTTTCAATTCAGTTTCTTCATAATAAAATCAACCCAATAATTATTGACTTAAAATTTTAATGACTTGGATTCGAACTATAAAGCACTCGGAAAACATGCATTTTTTACCAAGAATATTCGTGATTTGTGATGGATAGAGATTTTGAATGAAAAATCATCTAACGTTGAGAGGTAAACAGTAATCATGAACATTGGAAATGAATTAGTGTAAACAATTCAGACTACACCCAAATTTTTAACTACGGACGATATTCTTTATGACCTAGAAAGGATAAATTTAGAACGGTTAATTCATAATAAAATCTGTTATGAAAACCGATTATTAGATTTCCACGCTGACACCTGGATTAGTAAGACCATCCGTAGAGAAGCCGCCAGCCAGCCAGATTCTATATAAAAAAATTCATTTTCTTAATGGAAAAATCGTCATTGGAACTGCAAATCTTCTTCCTGAGATCGGGATAGTTGTGATATTACTCAATTTCGACGAAGTTGTATAAAAGGACTTAAACCAGGATTATCACATTCGTCATTATTCAAGCCGATCTCGTTTTCTCTATCATTTCCTTAGATCTAGACTGATTCTTAGAACTTAAATCCCTGGCAATCTCTTAGTTAATGTAATTACTTCCAAAGATCTTAGTATTTATAATCCAAATAGATATTTGATATAAGTTTTTCCCAAATTTAACTTTCAATGCTTGATGATTTGATTTACGAATTAAAAAATTCCACCACTAATCAGGACGAAATCATTCAACACCCTGAATATTTATCAGTGTATTTCAATTTCAATCTGAATTCCTTAATAAGTAAGTTGAAGGAAGATGACTTTCGTTTACAACTATTATTTAATACTAAAGGCCATGAGATGTGATGTCATTCAGTTTTATAAAAATGGAAGTTATTTATAAAAACAGCGCTACAAATACTCTAATGCAGTTGCATAGAGGCAAAAGTATGGTATTTAACCGGAGTGCTTATTATACTAAAGTCAGTCTTCCTTTTCTGCCTTTCGCTAAGCTGCTCACACAAGTCGTGTCCTACGTGTGCTGAAGAAGGATAGCACTTGAGAAGCGTTCTCAATACGAACCCTCGTGCTTATAGTTCGGAATCATTTGAAGGATGAGTCTGTGCATTTTCCAAAAATTGCCCCTTTCGTCACATTCTTTATGAAACTACTTTGATTTTTCGCCTTTATGTTCCTTTGACTCAAACCCCTATCTGTCATGTCTAGACAAGCTTATCGATTTTCCATTTTTCTATAACTGTCTCGTTTCATTTGAAAGTACATCTGCACTCATGCCTTACGCGCTCTCTTGCCTAAGTGACTCATACAACCTATCCTTGTATTTCCACTTCCACACACGCGCAAACATGCTGGTCATGCACTGCTCCTACACTGCCCTCTCATCGTCTTTGTCCCTTATCTCTCTCTTGCCCACGTAAATCCTCATTGCTGCTTGGTCAATACATTCCGGCCTAATGAGCTCTTTGTTCTCTGCTCTAGAATGATTGTTGCTGCCGTTAGTTATTGTCCCAATCCCAATACTTTGAATACAGAATTTTAAGCTACCCTATTACGCATTATTACGCAAGATCCAAGAAGGTATACCAAAATGGTCCGTACTTCATACAATATATATTTAAACATTCTTTACTTACAAACGAAGAAACATAGAAACATGTAAAACATTTGTGACAGAGTTCTTAAGAATTACTCGTTATCACTCCAATCCCCAAGAGATAGATAGAGTGGAGGGAATTACAGAAATCTTTACTTAAAAGCGGGTGGATGGAATTAAAATTAAAAGTGAGCTAAACACTGCTACCACATTAAAAATGGTCTTAGCCTTTTTTTAAAATGTTATTTCCGTAAAGGATGAATATTTTGTAATTTTCTTCATAACACCTCTTTTTTAAGTTGTTCCCTCCTGGTATGACTTCAATTTGGCGTTCATCTAAAGTCTATTAGGTTTTCGTTTAGTTATTTTTGAGAAGCATATCCATCGTGTTGGATTTTTATCGAGGTGTTCGTTTTCTTCACGTGCTGAAAGTATAAAGGTATCCAGTAGTAGATAGCAATGGAGCTGACGATTGAGCTACCTCCGTTCCTGTCAAACGTGATTGGGTTCTGTACTGGATGAGCATTTCCTCTTCCACCTGGATTTCGTAACTGACTTCTGTGTTAAGTTCCTATACCGCTGAGTTCTCTTGATTGGTAAGCTCTGCGAGATTACTGCAGAAACCTCTAGTTTCTTACCTTATAGCACTCCCCATATCTGATTTTTCAACAGATTTGTTGAAATACTAAGAAGTTTCAAACCACTTCATACCCTTTTCGACCTGATTATCAGTTCTATCACTAAATGATAGAGAATTTGTTTTTAAAGAAGTTAGTAATCTATCATAAAGATGACTGATTAAAAAAGTTTGAGCTGGTTCATATCGTCTGTGTCACCAACCAGTTTTAGCGACCAGTCCAGACTAGATGATATGAGAAGGAGGAAAAGATAGTTGACAATGAAAACGATGAAGACTGGTGGAAATTCTGGCCATCCTGTTCCTATTCAGCAAATAAGATTGACTATTACTCTGGGACCATTCGATTTGTCCTTTACAGACGAGCCATATATAGAGAAGGCAAACCATGATCTCATATTCACTGATTCATACTTACCGAATCTTATCTACGTTGATTTACATAAGACAGATTAGGTCGCTTCAATCTTGTCTTTATTGAATTCCATTCCCAATTGTTCTCGGCAGCACATCTGAAGTACTTCTATTATTTCCTTTAAAAGCCTATCTAAACCCTAATGTTTTAGATTCTGTCGGTAGTTTTGATTCATTTCTGTCACATACATAAAAGCCAGAAGAAACCTTCTTTAAAAGTTTTAATAGTATCCAGTATTTGCAATCTGTAATCCAATACCAATGCTTCAGATATTCATACCGTAGGCGACTAATGGCTTAAAAAAGCTGCCGAATTGTTACTACAGCCCATCCACAAAGCACAATTAGCCCGTCGCGTTTAGTATAAACAAATCTTCCAAAGCACGCACGTTTTGAATTAAATCTACACGTGCTCTTATCACATGAACTCGAAGAGAGGTCTTGATTTAAACATCCGATCGCTCACAATTGTTGTCTTAAATGCGTAAGTCATGCGGACGGGAAGTGTGACGAAGAAACACCGCTGGAATTATGAGGTAATATGCTCTCGGGATCTCTCTGGATATTAATTATAAAATGTAGAATATGAGATCCCAGTAACTATGTGGCTTGTGTGAATTTAAGGTACGTGTAAATCTCTAGAAAATGGGCAACTATCCTTTCCGTTATCCGTTATTTTTAGTCGGTCAACACTGATTAGCATTGATATTCGTCCCTCGATAGATAATAGAATCGAATGCTCTGAACAAAATTCATAAAATTAAGTGGACAAATTTGTTCCTCGGATACAAAGTTTACTGAATGGTGCTCTTCCACGGTCAATTTTGAGAAGGAGATTTTGTCAATGCTACTTATTTATTTTAAAATAGAGGAGTTGTAAGTATTCCATATTCCGTCTCTCTATCTTGACGAGTTGCTAGAACAAGGGAAATAGCGGAAAATGATGTCCGAATATTCTCACCTAAATATAACATCTCTGAGATGCATTACAGCTGTTTTATGAGAGGGTCAGATGAGAAGATTCAGTTGCATGAATATGATCTTTACAATACATGATGTGATTCCGTCATATCTTAGTGAGGAGCTTTAATGGGTTCGATCAAAGCACGATGAAATATATCAATCTAATGCGTGAAATCACTAAAGTGATATTAATATAAGTAACCAGCATGTTCGGGACTTATTTGGTTCTAGCCTTATTTATTATCTTTAAATGTGTTTAATGTTCGCACCTTTGCTTCTTTGACAATCTGATAAGGCACTTGACATTTTATGCGTTGCTTATTATTAAAAAAGGAATTATTAGTTATGGTAACAGTGCGAATTTCTCCTAATCTGCCCATGTCTCATGAAGATTATTGAGTACGGGAGAGAAGCAGATTATGGCTACAATCAGCATATTATTTAAAGATGTGCTTCTTATTCCTCATCTGGTATTCATTCCCTTTTCGAGATATGCATACTAACGGAATTTGTTAAACTTAATTCAAGGTCATTAGGCTTTCGGTTGTTTATTAATACCAGATGATTTCGGAGCAATTACAGTTCGCAAAATGTTTTTGATACCATTTCTGATAGAGAATTGAAGCTGAAATGAATAAAAGATGGGGAAATAGAGATTTTATAATATGAATCAGTTCTTACGAAATAACTTATGCTCTACGGAAATTAAGATATAAAAGTTAGTTTTTACAATTTATATAGTGATATTAATTAATCATAGATGAAGCTAAATTGATGAAACTTCAAAAAAGTGTCTTAGATTACTCTGGTAGTCATTTGTATTTAATGCTGGCATACGTTAATCTTACTAATATAATGTTGATCAATCAGGAAAAGATTACGATCAGATAAAGGTCTCTTATAGTAGTTATTTCAAAACAAAACGTGTCTCCATCTAAAAATGTGTATATATGTGAGAGAAAGAGAGAGAGAGAGAGGGAAAATGTAGGGAGCATAGAAAGTGACATTATTCATAAGTGAACTAGAATTATATTTCTTATACAGTGAAAATATTAAAATGTAAACGATTTTTTGCCCCTGCTGTTTATCAATAAATATAACCGATTCAGGTAAACCAAATATACCGTGGAGTGTCGGCAAAAATTGTTTTACTTAAAAATATTTGCAGAAGAGACATACATCAATTTGATTAAAGTAAAACAAGGAGGCCATTAAAATAAAAAATAGCGGAATATTAAATATTATATTAAATTAGAAAACGTTACATTTATTGAAATTTGTTTATACAGACTAATTGCATCATAAAATATCTCCTTGAATAAAATTCAAGGTCGTAGATTTGCCAGCTTTTACGATTATTAACTGATGTGTCGATTGAATTTTCCTTCGTTTGCACATTTTTATGTATAATGACACAATGAGTTCTGAACAGGTTTGCGTTGTTTGCATCTTCGATGGAAATTTTTCTGCTCGCAAAGAATCTATTTCAGTTGGGGGTAAGGGAAATGCAATATCAGCCGTTATACAAGCATGCGAGGAGTAATTACGCTTTTTTGTAAATAATTTTTTTAGTATTAAGGCAAAGATCCAACAATATACATTCGATCAAATAAGCATAAATAACACGGAGGTTCTTGATGCTCTATACAATGCAGAGATTCTTATTATTGATATTAGTGGTTGGGTATGTTTGCGAATTCACAAATTAATTTTTCTAGAAAGAAGTATCTGTTGTACTTTACCATCTTGGTGTCCGTGAAAGCGTTAAATCTACTGTTAATATAGTATTAGTCTGTGCAGATGATGTCGATCTTATAAAAAGTCTTCCGGCTTTCGAGGAACCCAATCTCATTCTGCCCTATGTAACAGATGAAGAATACTGCGCCCGCTATGTCGATATTGATCGTCTTAATCTACTAAATGGTGAAGTTGTGACCGTCAAGTCGAAACACATGAGCTCGCTTCCTATGCTATCCTCGAGATTAGTGGAAGTCTTTAGGAAAGCTCAAAAGGCAACAAGGTACTAAAAGAAACTGTCCTTTCAAATTAAATACCATCTCAAATGCAAAAATTGCGATATTGTTTTTTACTAGATATCATCTTACGTGGCAGTTTGTAAAAGAATTACGTTCTGATCGTGAGACACTTAAAGATGATGAACTGCGAGAGGTATGTAGTGATTATTTTTGTATATTTTTATTGTAAACTAAAATTTAATTTAATTTTACTAATTTTTATATAGAAACTGCGAAAAATGCGTCGACGCTTGGATGATCCTCGCCTTCTCTCTCCTGACAGTCTTCTGAATATGTTCCTTTCTTATCTGCGTATTGAGGTTTGTGCGATTTTGCTTTTAAAGTTTGTTGTTATTATTATTGGATTAAAGATTAACAAAGATTCACAGAAATTCGCTCTTCTTTAATTTCGCTCGGTTGACTTTTTATAAAAAGGTTAGAAAATGGGTTCCCGGCCATTGTTCTGATCGTGTTTCATGAGTGATCACTCTTTTTAGATGGTTTCTTTACTACTCATATCGCTTATGGATGTTCGGTGTTTATGAAAAGATTCTTTTGATAATATATTAGCACTTATACATTTTCGTCCATTGTCCTGCATTGTGGGTTTAGCGACTTGTTCTTTTATTGATTTCATATTAATTCTGTTCCATTATATACTCGAATGGCCTTGTGGTCATCACATATGGATAATCAGAAGAGATTTATACTAGGTGATTGAGATTATTTTCTTTTGTAATTATTAATAAGCTTACTTATGAGAAAGAAACATGAGAAAACTGCTTACAACATAAGGGTTTATTTTGAAATTCGAATTACAAATAAACTTTCGCTTGCAGCTTCCTAAATAATCTTGGAAACTATAATGAGAACCCCGAGTTTTGACCGACAATTCTTGACGTTTTTGCATCGGTCCGCCGGAAAATTTTCAATCACCTCGCATTGTTGCATTGCAGTGTGTTTGGGTCTTGGAACATGAATACTCCTGTTTCATCTATTTCACTATACTGTTTAAGTTGCTGTTTGGATATGTTCCCAAATTGATCTCTTGCCCCTTTTTCTGCAAGTGGAAAATGAAATGTAGAAGCCACACTGGAATTGACATTTATCTTATCATTGAGGACCTGGATTTATTTACACCTTATTTGAAATAGTTTCATATAAATTGTATCTTCTAGATCAGCTCTCCCAGGTATCTACTTAACCTTTCTCAAGATCCGAAGCACATTTTGGTCGATTGTAAACTTGTGAACCAAAGAGTTCATTATGCACAGGCGAGTATTTGCTTCCATTCTCTCCCCCTGTCGAACCCCTTAAGGCTGCATTTGATGTCGATGAAGATTTCCGCAGCCACCATTGTGAATGAGAGTTTCCGTTTTTAGGTTAGGCACATACACAAGTAAATGAGCCCTCATACACCCTAGGTGGCTTCTCACATTGTGTGTGAATCATGTAGTGTTTGTGTTGTGAGAGAGGTTGCGTGTGTAGTTCCCTTTATTAAGTTGTCTTTGGTTTGATTAATTAATTGCATATTCCCCCTGTACTCTTATGAAATTGGTTTCCTTGAGTCCTAGAGACCATATGATGACCTTCTAGTAAGTTCACTGATACTTTTGTAAGGTTCATTTGTTTTGACTCTCTTAAACTGAATCATTTGCTTTTTTTCATTAAGAGAAACGTGGGAAGACGAGTTAGCTGTTCCAGATCTTTTTACGTATTTATCAAATAGAAATTGTGTTGAAAAGACAACCATTCCACCTACAACATCCTTCCATGTAACATGATAGTGTCGATCAAAACTCCTTGCGGTCAGTTTGTAAAGTATCATTAGTTCTTACCCTGCCATAGTGGGAAAAATTTCAAGATTTCAGATATCTGAATTGGAATCTGATACTGTTATAAGTTAAACTTTTAACGTTCAATTCATTCAATATTATACGGAGATCATTTGTGTTTTCTTATAAAGGAATGTTTGTGCTGATTCTTTCCTTTAAATATGAATTTAGGTCATTTGAGCTGTATCCTAATGTTCAACTAGTTTCCCTATCTGTTCCGTTGAATATTGGCTTTATCGATTCTTAATGATGGGATTAAAAATGTGCAACGTACACCTAGTGAGCTGAGTGATTAACCGCTGGCTAATAAAAGGATGGTTAGAAGTTGTATTTTTCATCAAGATGCTATTTCTATGCCCAAGATGAGTGTCACAAAACGCTTCCCAAAATCGAGATGGGAGTTATTGTCCTTATGTTTAACCGGTTTCTCTAGATTTTCGATGGAATATTATTCTTATTCAATCTAGCCTTTAAAAGTGTCGGCGCTAACAGTCCCCTTCAATTCCTCCGATAAATCTATGCCGCTAGTATAAAGTATCCACACGCTTTTTTATGAAAATGAAATGTTAATTGAATACTGTCAAATTTTAAGATATCTACCTCTCAGAGCTTCATAAAATGGTCAGGATCTAGAATGTCTTACGAGTCGAAGACAGAGTTCTTAATTTTCATTTCTTAAACAAACTGTCCACCTAAGGTTATCATAAGCAGACAATTCCTAAAAAAATTTAATGTGAGCGTGTAATCATTTGCAATTTTGTGCATTACTATTGTGACTGATTGACCCATTTTAACTTCTAAATCTAGGCTTTCTCAGAGATGATAAGCCTCGTTGAAGCTATTCAGGGCTTACACAATTATCAAAATCTTCTTGAACCTCCAAATATCCGCTACTATTACGCCTTCGCATTGAATCGTCGAAATGGAAAAGGTGATCGAGAGAAATCTCTTAGTATTATCAAAGAAGTAAGTTCATCTTTTACTTATGCTCAGCTTTTACGATCTACATGCCTGATAGAGAAGAGAGGAAGAGAAGGTAGATACACATCTGTTAGGCACAAAACCAAATTAATTGTGACCTTGAAATATACAAATGGATCAATAATATAAGTATAAAGGAAATATACATATATATGTATAACTGCTATTTTCTCAAGGAGAAATATTTAATAAAACATATTTCTCACAGTAATATAATGTTTTGGCCTTGACATCAACCCTTAATCACCTATTGACTTTGATTTACGTAGGTGATTGAGACTTGCAAACAACCCTTTCCCGATCTTTATGGTCTTGAGGGGAGGATATACAAGGATCGATTTGTGGAATCGAACTGTACAGATAGAGAGTCCCTTGAAAAGGCTATTGAGAGTTATCGAAAAGGCTTCCAAGAGTCATCCAGCGACTACCTTGGAATCAATCTCGCCACTTTACTTGTGATTGGTGGTGCAGATAGAAGCAACAAGGAACTGGCCACTGTCTGTAAGTATGAGATTTTTTAATATTTGTTAGTTTAAAATCTTAAGATTTTCTTACTTTTGTTATTCTAAAACCTCTTCATAAAATATTTGTATTTGTCAATAAATCAGATTAAAGGTAGAAGTTTCAACGTTCCTTTTAATGGTGAGCTCAATGGTTAAACATTTGGCGGTTTTCCAAGAGCATATCTAACGTTTTTTTCGCTGGTAAACTTTAGTTTTAAATTTTTAATCTCATAAAGGAGATTACTTCGTTGAGGGACTGTAATCCAGCTGAATCATTAGATAATGAGAGTTCAAATACCACAAACATTCCTTATGTCGGATTATTACTTTCTCTGGTTACTTATGGTTTAAAGTTTCTTCCTCAAATAATTTCTGATATATCTTTTCTAACTTTGAATAATAAAATAATAATATCTTAGGGACAAGATAGTGAATACCAGTAGTTCAGCAAATATACGAAACAGTCATTATACAGGGTGCGTAAGGCATCTGAGGGCACCTTAAGCACTTCTGGAAAAACAGAAAATAAGACTTTCAGTGGTTGAAACTTACAATCTCTTGTAACAAGACAAATAAACATAATACCTATTAATCTAGATTTTATTCCATATATCCTTCCTCGGCTTCTATCATCCACCCAATTCCACACCGAAAGCAACTGACTGCAAGCTTTCATCAGGTGTTGTTATGGACATGCTTATTAACATCCTTTTCAACCACGCTTCGCCTCGCCCCACACCCGTTCCATACGTAATAATCGAAAGGATTAAGGTCTGGTGAGTTAGGAGGCAATAGTAAGAAGTTTGGTGTGACATGATGATGAAAATTCTCGACCATCCAATTCTGGATACTCAGAGTTTTATGGATAGAGCCGAATCATGTTGGAAGATATGGGGTTTTCCTCCATTGGCTACGCTGTCTATCCAGGGCGGCTTGACAACAACGGTTTTAAGTGTCTCCACATAGACTTCTGTATCTGTATCTGCATTAACTCTGAGGCCCTGTAGAAAAAATGGAGGAGTCGTGATGTGTCCCTTCCTCATTACTGCTCACAACATCGAAAAACCTTACTGTTGGTGGAAACTTCGTACGCATAATAGTTGGAACTTCAGTGGGGTCCGCCCGTACATCCCCAACCAACACTTTTCAATCGACTTCTGATCCTGGTGGAAGTGTTTTCGTGGGAGAAAGGTAAAGACACTCCGGTTCTTCTGGGTACTTCAATTTGTTTAGAAGTCATTTTGCACTCATTAAGCGATTCTCTTGAGGTTTCATCGACATAAACTGGCCTCATCTAGGAACGTGTGATTTGTATCCGAGGTCTTGATGGACAACATTGCTTATATATTGTTGTATCTTTAGACACTTGAAGATCTTTAGCAAGATGTTGCGCATTGACCTTCCATGATTTTCGTGCATCATGCCGTGCTATGCACTCCTCTCACAAACTCAGGTGTTCTGAGTGAGTCAGCAGAGCGCTGACGAAGCTCTTTTCTCTTCCTCGTGGTGGCCAATTCATTTCCATTGGTTTCATTCAGCAGCTCCTTTCTAACTTTGTAAAGGAAAGATGCGGCGACTTTTAGAAATCTTGCAACTTCAAACTGCTGTGTCTCGCTTTTATAGAGTATTACAGGTGTCTTTTCATTTCATCAATTATAGTAATATTCGGCATGAGATCTTCTGATATAAAAAGTACTTTAATTATTGTCGATTTAGTTTAAATTGCAAAAATACAAGTGCCTTTAGATACCTTACGCACCCTGTATAATCTAGCTGTAATCAAATAGGTTCGGCTTCAGTTCTCTGTCTGCAAAGTCTCAGGTCATGAATTCTCTAGGGCGACCGAAAACGGGTTCCTCATCAGAGAGGTCATTTCTCCTAAGTTTCTTTCAGATATTCTATGTGTAATTATCCTAATTTTGCCAATCAACTAAAGCTATTTTTATTCTATTGACAGAACATTTCATCTCTCGAATTGAAAGTATAACTTTCCACTTCTTGAGGAGAACTCTAAAATGCCGGTTTTAAAATATTTTTCATTACTGTGTTAAGCTATTTTTATGCCCACCCTACTCTCTTACCATAGACATACCAATTCATTGCTTATCGAAATTAAACGCGACGTAGTTTTTAATGCTCTCATTATAATGGGATATTCTTACTGAATGTCAGTCTTAAATTTTATTAACTTTCACAATTTTTGTGCTTCTCTCAAGGAACTTTCCTTTTCGACTATCAGAAGGGGTGTTGCACATAAAGTTAACATGTTATATAGCCATCACAAGTACGATTTTTTTGAGGCATTTAGGTTTAATGCACTTATAAGGATACTAAAGTAATTCGTTTTTTTTCCTTCGGAAGCCCGTGCAACTTAGACTAAAGAAAGTGAATGAAATCTAGCTGATAAGCTGTCTAAGTAGTAAAATCCCTTCCAAGACACTTAGAACTAGTGTCTAAATCAATATTATCACCTGAGCTGTTCGTAAAAATGGTTACTCATAGCTCAGATGTTTCTAACAATAGCGGAGAGATCTAATCAGCAAGCCATTATAAAGTGGTAGTTTAATGAAGACATTAATGGAACATTCTGACTCTCAGAAGAGTCAGACTGATCATTGGTTCATTGATGTGAACTCATCGGTCATCTCTCTTGCGGCTTTTTCCTCATGTCTGATCCACACTATGGCACCTTAATGTCTGTTATCATCCTGTGCTTGAGTTAAATTTGAATTACTGAAGTATTAAAATACAGGATCGATGAAAGAGCCAATTCTTTTCATAAATACAGCTAGATAACTAGGTAATCATAAATACAGCTGATTAATTTTTTCAAATCTGGGATGGTTTCAGTGCCCTTGTTTTGCTTATTCATTAAATTTTAACACTGTTACAATTATTATATATTAATATTATTATTGATACAAAAGGGGAAAAACCATGGGGAAGTATAACAACGCGAGGAGTCGAAGTATCAGAATAGCTTCATCTGGATTATGAATTCATTTTTCGTTGCAGCATAGCTTAATATTCCCAAGTTAAAACTTAGGGCTCATTTTCCTATTTTCCTCAGTGATAATCCACGGCTGCGTGTAAAGAGCTAATTGAACTAAAAGGTTGGTTACGCCAGTTCGCCTTGAGTGAGCACTGCTATTTAAAAAAAAATCGTTGCTACTCTCATCTACCTGCTTTAGGATATAAAGAGATGCAGAAAAATCGAGGTGGCGGCATGTCCAACTATGAAATTGAATCAACTGATCGGCAAGCTCTGATTGTTGTTAACATAGTCCCACCCATGAATCTGGGGGTCATGTCAGAACAAGTTATTCAGTATTATATTACGAAATGAATTTCCCCTATGCTTCCATAATTCAAACAAGATAAGAATCCTGATGTCCTAACTTTACCAAGTTAGGTCTTCTTGATCTCCTTCTCCGTTTCATGCTTTTTTGAACTTACTTACTTCTCTCCTTATTCAGATGTTTGCCATGCTTAAAGCTTATAAACTTTTTTTACACTGTCATGGGTAATAATAATGCATCTCGTCAAGTTTTCCCCTTTTTAGCTCATTAAAGTTCTAGAATGTTCTTTTTATAACCGGTTTCATTCACTGTTACAATCTTTCTTTGAGTTTTATTTATTTAGAGACCTGAATGTGGCTACATAAGTACAGATGCACCATTCCATTTTTCCATTTCCTATCTCATTAGCTCCCTT